>OZ026623.1:7980713-8015713 GCA_964020975.1 Hermodice carunculata | reverse complement strand
CATTGCAACCAGTAATAATTACGAATTTATGTGTTGCATATACTACTCAGTTAATAGTACAAACCTTGGGGACATGTGTGGCACACTCATATGGTCATGGTCTCATTTAAGCAATGGAGAAAAGCGGCCATGACTGGCACTGCAGCCTGTACTAATTACGAATTTATGCATTGAATAAACCCCTTTACAACGGTGGCACTGCAGGCAGGGTTTTACATCAAGCCAAGCTACAATTAATCTAGGGAAAAGGCAGATTTGAAATATGTGGACAAGATGATACCGCGTTATAAACACCAATATACTTCAGCTGCTATGTATGAACTCTTCACTCAGTTCAAAACGGTTGAGTTGGTGGGCAAAACTAGTAGCCAGGAGGAAAAGCAGGGAAGGGGTAAAATAAAAACCAGCATGTCACACAAATATCAATCCGTGACACAATTAATGTGAAGAAAAGCATAAGATTTGAAGTATCACTTGGCCGGCCACATCAGGGAACCACGCAAGGTGTGAATCAGGTACGAAGTGATTGCGGGGGCTTTCGCACCTAATTTTGAAAATGAAAAAAAAAAAAAATAAAATAAATAAATAAACAAAAACCAAAACAAAAACAATAAAAAAAAAAACAAAAAACAAAAAAAAAATCAAATTGTTTCACATACGATGTACGTATTTCAAAATAAACAATTTTTTGGGACCGCTACTGCCCCTACCGTGGTAAGCTGCCTCACGTGACGTCATGACTTAATCAAGATGAAGGATGAGTTGCTCTGGTACACAGCATGCGGCAGATGTGTAGAAATTAAAAAAATATACTAAATTTCGAACTCTTAATTTGTAAGTCCTTGTTAAATTGGTCTCTTCGATAAAAACACGGATTTATTTTAATCTACTTCATATGATTATGATTATGATGACGACGACGACGACGAAGATGATGATGATGATGATGATGATGATGATGATGATGATGATGATGATGATGATGATGATGATGATGATGATGATGATGATGATGATGATGATGATGATGATGATGATGATGATGATGATGATGGGGTGGGTGGGCATTTGGTCCTTTTAGTCCAAACAGAAACAATGGCTCTAGATCGTGCAAAAAGGGAAAATTACACGCGAAAATTACACACCTGAGTCATTGTACTTTATCTCGGAAACTGTACATCATATCAAGAATTAGATGCGCTTTGTTATTTCTTTTTCACACAAATCACAGTGGCGTGTCAAATTTAACAAATGCAAATGAAAAAGAGGTTGAAAATCTAAAAACACAAAAGTGATGGCAGCTATCATGTAGATAATGCCATTTCTTTTCCGTCGGCCTAGGTGAGAGGTCTTCTTCCATCGTATCCTCTTAAAGGCTAAATTGCTTTTGAATGATGTATTTAGACAGAATTATGACCTTGACGCCTGACCGTGACTGACGCATGCTGTGCTGCGTTTTGTATTTCCTCAAGTTGCATAAATTGGCAGAAAGTGAAAACGGAAATAATGCTAAATAGGAACTCCGTCTACGTGTCAGAGTGGATTGACATGAATTATGACATCGTCGATAACTCAAACATGTCTGCCTTCAAGAGCCAACTTATACAGCATTCGGACTAAATAACTATACCCTAAGCCCTCCCTTTCAGCACGGTAGCCTAGAAGGCGGTTTGCCTATTAATATTCATTTTCAGATTTAGGAGAAAAAACTTGATGCTCTTGAAAACGAAATGCTAAGAACGTTTGGTGGTTTTACTGTTTCATTTGAGTCATCACCTGGACACTTAGAGCTTTGCCATTATACTTTGATTTAACAATTTATTACATAGACTTTTGTTCTGAGTCTCAATCAGAAAAATAAGGTTGACGTATCACATGACGTGTTTCGGTGGGTAGCCTAGTTGAAAGGTTTACGTACCGCAACAGGCAGACAGATATAGATTGCCTTTTTGGCACATGTGTAACTAATAATAGCACATTACATAATAAAAACTACTTTGCCCGGTTATCCATAATGATAAATAGTGTAATTCAACAGTGGCACAACAATAAATTATAGAAAATTGTTTTTATTATTACGGCGTAGTTTTTATTTTTAACATTACGGCTGTTGTGCTTGTTTACACTCTGTCGTTTCCCGAGATGCCTTTGATTGTTTTTCAGCCACGATTTCATTGCTCACGAGCTAATAAATTGATACTGATCCAACGGTATCATGTAACAAATGACACATGCTGCCAGCAATTTTTTTTTTATAATCGTCACTTACCTGACATTGAATCGCTAAGAAGAACAGTATTGTGACAAAAAATTATTCCTTGAAACACCGGATATTACCTCGTCCCACATTTAGGTAGTCTTTACATATCGCGAGCCAATCTCGTTAATCTTAGCCGATGATTAGGGTATTAACCATTAGTCTACTATTTCGTGTGAATGACTGAATATCTTTTCATATTATAAAGTTGAGATCTTTGCTTGGCCGGAGCCCCTTATACCAAAGTCCGTTCCTTTTATACCTTGGGACCTCGTGTCGCGGTGTGACTGTTCTGCGCTCTATTACAATGATACATGAGATGACTGTCTCTTTGTTCTGCATTGATACAATGTAATATGTATGCCGTTCAATGATTATGGGTATGTGTGTGCATAACAATATACATTGTTTTCTTCCATTTGTTTATCTATATAGAATTGGTAACAGTGTATGTCCAGTGTGTTGTGTACATATTTCGTGTTGTCTCTCTCCTGTTCTGGAGAACCCAACCTCATTGGTAACACTCCTATGTACTGTATGGCGATCCAGATGAAATAAATACATTTAAATTTAAATTAAAGACCTTAAAAATTCAGTAATCTTATTATAAATAAAAATTATGATTTTAATAGAAAAAATTGTAATAATAGTAATAGTGATAATAATATTAATAATAATAATAATAAATAATAATAATAATAATAATAATAATAATAATAATAATAATAATAATAATAATAATAATAATAATAATAATAATAATAATAATAATAATAATAATAATAATAATAATAATAATATAAGCATAGTTACTGAACAGACTCTATCAATTACTAGGGCTTGATGAAGGTGACCTTGGATACACGGCTGGGGTTTTATTGTTTGTGGGTTTTTTGTTTTTGCTTTGTTTTGTTTTGCGTGTGTGTGTTATTTGTTTTGTTTTGTTTTGTTTTGTCCTTTTATTTTGTTTTTGAGGGAGAGGTATGTTAACATGACTGTACATGTACTAGGAGATAAGTTTGGCTAAAGAAGATAAAAGTTAGTTGAAAGATTTTTTTTTCAGCTTTAGCAAATTGGCTAAAGGGTAAACATACCTGGCGATAGCCCAGAGGCCGGGTCAAGAAATAAAACACCAAGCAAACTTGTTGACCCCGGGCACTGGCTTTGTGTAGGCTCAAAATTATTTCAAAGCAAAAGATTTCTCAAGTATATGTATATGAGGCAAATGGAAGTACTTTGACTGAGCTAAAACTTCTGATGAACCAGCTGAGCACAAAAGTGTTAACGTAGATAAGCAACATTTGTGGATTGGTAGACCCACTTCACAATGTCAACACAGCCAATATGATGACACTGGTATACACAACATGATGTCAAAAAACCGCATAGAGTACGGGATGATATAACCTGACAAAGTCCAAAAATGACTTTTTTATAAGGGTTCAGACCCATAAATATAATTGCTGATAGGTAAAGCAATTTTACCGCAGTTACACCACACGCCAGTTTATCATTACTTCGATTAGATAGCGACAGATTGGATGAAGGTGATTTTATCAGAGCAGTGCGCGCGCATATTTTTGATGATCATCAACATATTTCGGATGTGCCGAATCATTTAAACCGATCGTTCAAAACGATCTTTATTGCATGGATTGGACGTCTGACAGGCTGTTGTTAATGTCGACATGTGCTCTTATTTGCTGAAACTGTCGAAGGCTACTGGACGCCCAATTTACTTTTTGTTACATGATAAATTTGAAAGTTTGCACATATAACTTAAATGCAGCGTTCTCTCTGTCTGTCTGTCTGCCTGTCTGTCTGTCTCTTCATTTGTGTATTTGTGTGCGTGTCTATTTCGCACACAGAAGGGTAAAACACGAAATCAAAAATGTACAATTATGGTAGGTAAACAAGTACATCTGAAATTAAAAATAAAAAAGGATATATATATATATATATTTATATATATATATATATATATAGAGAGAGAGGAGAGAGAGAGAGAGAGAGAGAGACGAGAGAAGAGAGAGAGAGAGAGAGAGAGAGAGAGAGAGAGAGAGAGAGAGAGAGAGAGAGAGAGAGAGAGAGAGAGAGAGAGAGAGAGAGAGAGGAGAGAGAGAGAGACCTTTATTTTGGATACTGGGCTACTGAATAGGAGATTGGCTATTAATGTATCTATGAAAAAATCATTATAATAATAATATATAATATATATTTTGGGTAGTTTGAGAGCTTTCAATAAGGGATCAGTATGCGCATTGTGTTTATTGCATGTTGATATCTTAATAGATTTCTTTTGTAGTTTGAGGATATTGTTGCTTCTGGAAACCCAAGGTAAGATTCAGTAGTTAATTTTACCGATAATTAAAGAGTTATCAATATGAAGCGTGGCAATCAATGGGAATGTTTTCTTCAAGGTATTAAAGATACCTTGACAAACTGATATTTTATCAATGTAAGCTTTCCAATTTAAGTTTTGGTCAAAGGTGTCCACCAAAAAAATTGAATGCATCCACGCAATATACTGAGATAGAATTCATTCGAATATTGGGTCGGCCTGCTCGAAATCGGGGGGTTTTTTTTGTTTTTTTTGTTTTTTTTTGTGTGTGTGTGTGTGTTTTGTTAAAGTGTGTGTGTCAGCACACACTCTTCTGTTTTTCTAGGAATTCTTTCTTTCTTTCCTTCTTCTTTCTTTCTGTCTTTCTTTCTTTCTTTCTTTCTTTACAGGCAAATTTGTCCGACATTTCATTTGAAAAGTATAACACGTAGAAACTCCAAACTTGGCACAATTATACTTCTATTGATAAAGTCTGGCCTTTTTTATAATGAGAGGTCATGCTTTTCAAAATTATGCAAATGAGGGCTAATTAAAGTTTTAAATCTTCAATATATTATATACAGTCCATTCCACCTAACTTGAGCTCTGGGGGCCGTCTCATTAGTTGTGACCACAGTGCTGATGGGCCAAACAGCCTATCACTGATCTCTTTGCCCTGCCACTCAACCCGGCTGCTATAATTAGTGGTGTTTGTAAACAGGTCCACATGGGTGCTGCTGTAGACATTTATACGGGTTTTATTTTCACCTTTGTAGCCTCAAATAATTGGATTTTTCACAAAATAATCCGGCTGCAGGGACACCATTTTACGTGTGGAGCTGGCCCTGCTATGTGTCTGCCACCCCACCGAACACACAAGACCAGTGACAGTGAATGATTGGTATCAAATGGCCAGCTTATTCCAAAGTCCTGGCAAGTGTAACCACATCAAAATAAACCCCTACCCTTTCCTCCTTAAGTTTATGTGTATTTTATAACCCCCAATAGATTTCACTCATAATCCACAGCCTTTATCAAATCGTAAGACCTGTGCGACATTTTTACAGGGGTGTCACATCTCAATTCAACTGCAAACAAGCCATAATCCTGGTATATATTTTACAAGATGTGACATCAAAATGACCCTTTGAAAATGGGGCATCCCTGGACTCATTCAGGACAGAAGTCTTCATTTACTGTCAGTAAAATTTGTATGAAAGGGATATACTGAGTATTCTTATCTTTTAAATGAGGGGGTTCTGATTTAAAGTTTCTGAGAATCATAATAGAATATAATATCTGCTCATGATTTGTGATATTCTGACCTTTTTTATTTGTTTCACACATTGTATTAGCAATGCAAATTTGAATGAATTAGCAAAGAGCATATCCTTTGGGTTCATCACTGAATGGGTTAATTTTGTCATATATACATTGGCTGCATTGATTGAAAAGCTATGTCTGTTTGGTAATTTAATTATAAGTTAATGTTTTCTTTCTGGACACAAGTCAGTTCAGTGGCTGTTAAAGAAAACATTTTGGGCTACATTATTCATATACAATTACACAGTCCAGGAAATGCTCAAGATCCCTGCCCATGCATTCTATCATTAAAGTGTGTGTGTCAACACACACTTTTCTTTCTTTCTTTCTTTCTTTCTTTCTTTCTTTCTTTCTTTCTTTCTTTCTTTCTTTCTTTCTTTCTTTCTTTCTTTCTTTCTTTCTTTCTTTCTTTCTTTCTTTCTTCTATACCAGCAAATTTGTCCGACACTTTTCTCGGACACTATTATACATAGAAAGTCCAAACTTGGCATGATTGTACCTCCATTCAAAGAGTTTGACTGTTTTGTACAGAGAAATTAAGATGTTTAAAATTATGCAAATTAGGGGCATTTGAAATTTTCAATCTTGAATATCTTCAACACTTTAATAGATATAGATGTCATTCCAACTTCTACCAGGGGGTTGTTGACCATTGCGCACCTAATGAATTAAAAATAGAAATTGTAGCAATTTAAATTATGCTTAATAGCACCATTAGAAATTTTAAATCTTGAATAACTTCAAAGCTATAATAGATAGAGATGCCATTCCAACTTGTACTCCTGTTTTATGGAATAGTTGTACTTTGCCATACCAATATGCTTTGAAGACACACACACTGATTTGCTATGTAGCAAATCCTCTTTCCTAGTTTTGTTTTGTTTTGTGGGTTTTTTTCGTTTTTTTTTTTTTTTTTTTATGTTATGAAACACCTTAAATTTTGATTGATTAACATTAAGTGGTAGTCAATTTGCATTCAACCAATTCTCATGTTTTCCAAGCCAGGATTAACTTTGTCCTCAATATCCTAATCATTAATGTTTACATTAAGAGAATCCCATGTAGCTATTAAAATTGACCATTCAGTGCTCATTTTTAATTCAAATACATTGATAGCTTCAACAAAATCATTTATGTAAACAGAAAAGGTAATGTTACTAGGATTGAACCTTGTGGTACATCATTAACTATAAGAAGAGTTTCAGATTCCACATTATCATACTGTACCAACTGTTAACGCTGTTGTCAATAGTTTTCAAACAAATCCGAAACAGTATCCTAAACCCCATAATATTCAACTTGTCTATCAAGATACTGTGATTTAAGGTATTAAGGAAAGTATAAAAGGGGTTTTCCCTCGTATATTCTCGATTAAGTTTCATGGATATGTTCGTTTGATGCAAGTGCCGTAGAATCTCCAGTATGAAAGCTATAGTGACTATTTCGTCGGAGATTTTATTTATTTATTTATTTATTTATTTATTTATTTATTTATTTATTTATTTATTTATTTATTTATTTATTTATTTATTTATTTATTTATTTATTTATTTATTTATTTATTTATTTATTTATTTTATTTTTAATTTATTTATTTATTTATTTGTTTGTTTGTTTGTTTATCTATTTATTTATTTATTTACTTATTGATTTATCTATCTATCTATCTATCTATCTATCTATCTACCTATCTATCTATCTATCTATCTATTCATCCATTTAATCATTTATCTATTTATTCGCGTTTTATTTGCTTACTTAATACTTACTGATTCATTTATTCATTCATTTATTCATTTACTTATTTGTTTGTTTGTTTTTATCACCCAAGGACCCTTCAGCGCACGCTACTGTTCTCCCAAGAGTCCCTAAAAAAGAATACATCTTGATAAATATGATATAAAATACCAAAGTGTGTACATATATACACTGTTAAAAGTTATATATCAAGCTGTCACACGCATATGCATTTTATATTATCCTACTATCCTTATCCAAAATATTTCCGACATGGGTGTTTGAAATGTTTTATAGCTGTAGCCTGCTTTGTTTTACTAGATAAAGTACTGAATACGTGGAAATATTCCCGAGTGGAAAATTTCCAGGTTTGGCTCCAAATGAATATTTCGCGGCTTTTACACTCCCAAATCGCAATGAGCGACAAAAATCTACCACTAGTACTTTAAGATGCACACGCGACACTACGACTGGTTACCGCTAGCGGTATCCTCGACTCAGTTCTGAACGCAGACTTAAGTCTAAACGCGAGTGATTTTGTGATTTTTAACTTAAGAGCACTCATCTTGGCCTGGGAGATATATACCTGGAGTTCTAACATATGTTTACATTTAATTTCTTTAGTTTAATAAAAAATCTAAACATCATATTTTCTCGTTTTTCTTTATTCTACTGGTGCAGAATTTAGACCACGTGGCCACAGTTTGCTGCCTGATTGTTTACGCATGCAGCGTCAGAGGTGTCCCGACTCACAACTGCCTGTGACAGTCTGCAGCCAAGAACGATCGCCAATAATCCCCCGGAATTAATTTTCCCGGGATTGCCATTCGGGAAAATTCGGGAAATTAAATACCTCGGGAATATTTCCACTTATACAGTAAGCCAATCTGTGTAGCATCAAACACCAAAGTTTATTTATCTGAATTTGTATTAACTCATTCCACACTGACAGAAGACCCAGTAAACAGCTTTCCGTGTCGCGCTCGGGGCGCAATGCGCTCATAGTGCGCCAAGGAAAGCTGTTGACCATGGGGCTTTAATTGAGAATCATCTTCCATGCAAGTTTAGTCCAAAATGTTGAAAAAAAATCCCTAAATTAGTCAAATGCAATTGGCATACGACATTTAGATATTAGCGGGAAAAAGTGTCATTAGGGTGGAATGAGTTAACCTTCCGAGGAACCAAGGCAGCAAAGAGTGTTGAATACCTGTGATCCTGACTGCCAAGAGTACAATTTTCATACAAGTAACTTTGCGATTTATTGTCAAGGATATTGCAAAGCAGGCGGCAATTGTTGTAATTCTATCTATTCTCTAGTGTCGTCCGTCCATTTGAGCTTAAATTTGTTCCGTGGGTGCACACTATGGTACACCCATAATCATTATACGGCTCTTTTGTACAGTTTGAGCAAGGGTTCAAGTCTAGGTTTTGCAGCGTTGGTCCACACAGAAGTGCGGTAGTGAAATGGGGACATGCTAACGCATTAACGAGAATGTCCTGAGTTTGACTGACAAGTGCCTGGAGGTGTTGTTTCTAACTTGCAGCAATTTTACTGATGTGGAATTCAAAATTGCGAAGTGCTATCCACCAGATGCCAATATATTTGGAAGATTTTACTTGTTCAAATTTGTGTTCACGCGTCTGCATTTTGTGCAGGTGTCTCGAATATATTTTATTGCAAGGACCTTTTCGAGGGCCTTTCAGAAAGCAGGCAAAATGGGAATGGAATGGTCATTAGTGTAAGAGGTTTTGCCATCTGTCTTACCTGGTGGATTTTCAATCTATCAGGAAATATTCATGTTCTGAAACTCTGATTGAAGAAACACAACCAGAGCTTAATATATCGTAAATTTAATGGATTTCAACAATTTTGTTGATATACTATCTATGTCGCAGCTAGATTGTCAATCATTTTGATCACAATTCCTTCGTCTGCTCCGCGAATTTGAATATATTATGGTTCTTCCTGTCGGGATCGTATTTGTTGGCAAAAGTTGCTAGACGTAAGGGTGTCAAAGAAGTCCTGATAAATTGATCATTAATTTACGTTGACTGAAATGATATTATAGTCGGCATATAAAAATACCTCTTCGCTTAAGTCACGTAAGAGCACTTGCCAATTCAGGGAAATGCTCAACGCAAAGCCTTATTAATATAAAACCCAAATTGTTAATGAACGAAAAAAAAAAACAAATGTGCCAGACTATGACTAAGAGTAAAGAACATATTAAAATAATTACACCATTGTGTACAATTGCAAATCCATGACACATATGGGCTACCTTTATTCTGTCTAGTGCTGGTGCACGCACACATACATACACACACACACACACACACTCATATATATATATATATATATACATGTGTGTGTGTATGTGTGTGTGTGTGTGTGTGTGTGTGTGTGTGTGTGTGTGCGTATGTGTTTTTGTGTTCTTGTTGAGTGAGAGTAATTTGTGCATTTGCATTTTGTGCACCTGGCATATTACCCTGTGTGAATTCTATGGTATAGTTCAGAAAGTTCAATTTTATTTCACTATTGCATATGGCGTTTCCAGCATTTAGTATCTTTTTATCAAATGTATAGACTTGCACCGTTACATGTCGTCCCACGTATAATACCCTGCAAAAGACAAAAGAAACGAACTCTGCATGAGTCAACATCAGCGAAAGTGGCTTCCATCTCCATTAGCATTCTGACTACAGTTGATTCACACGTAGGTGGTGATCTTAAATCTGTAGATGGCAAATGTCGACAAACGTTAATGTGTTGAATCGACATGAGGAAACCAGATTCACAGCCTCTGGAAACTGGCTTGGTAGAGTATCTATACCTGAAGTTCCCCGACCTAAAGTTACAGAGGCCGTAGAAATGGTCCAGGTTAACCGTTTCCCTGCAAGTACCAGCATACAAACAGCTAGGGACACTGCATTAATGGTCCAGGTCAACGGCTTTCCTTCAAATGCCAGCATAAATACAGTTACATACCAGCACGCTTACAGCTAGAGATGACCCAGGTCAACAACTTTCCTTGACATACCAGCACGCTTACAGTTAGAGAGGCCACAAGAATGACCCAGGTCAACAGCTTTCCTTCACCTACCAGCACGCTTTCAGTTACAGAGACCATAGGAATGACCCAGGTGAACAGCTTCCCTTTAAGTACCATCACACCTACAGTTAGGTAGACTACATTAATGGTACAGGTCAACAGTTTTCCTTCAAGTACAAGCATGCCTACAGTTGGGGCGACTATATTAATGGTCCGGGGCAAATGTTTTTGGTCAAGAATCTACATTTCTACAGTTGGAAAGGCATAAGGATGTTAATGGTCAACAGCCTTCTCGGACCAGTACGTCAAAAGCACGCCAATAAAGGCTACTGACTCGGTCAAAACCTGGCACTGAAAGGGTTAAACGCGATCTCCAGGAAGTGTACCACACTGTAATGAAATTGTGTATGCTGTTTGTTTTCATTTAGAGAGGTTGTATCCATTGAGTGTGTACCAGGTCATTGAGTTCAATGGATACTTGGCAGGGTCACTGCAGAGTCACTGAGTTGGCCTGTTTTGTGGGTGACTCACATGCAACTGGTAAACATGTAGAATAAGCTAAAATGGGGACCTACATTCTTATGAGGTAATCCAGACTAGTCTCAATGCACTGCGATGTGTGACTAATTGGAAAACTCTGGAATGAATTAGAGATTCCTCTGCCTGGATATATAGGGCAGATGTTTTCCTGACTGGAGGGATAAAAGAATTCAAGATCTGACAGAAGCTGCGTGACAACAAGCCAGTGGGACTGTGAACTATTGTTATCACCTGTGGAGTGTGGACAATGGCTTTGTGCTACCCATTTACACTTTGTACCTGTGGAATGTGGACATTGTGTTTGAGTAGACTGTTATATTGTACCACATTGGAACCAAACCGTACCTCTGTGGGATTTGTACCAGATCATTTGGCACATGTCATAGAACTTGGAACTGTGGGACAGTACCTGTGGATAATCTCACCAGGGATTAGGGTTTACCTAAGACTGTTTGACTGTTGACATACCAGTGGAGATAAGTTTCCGTACTTTGTACTGATTTGATTGTTAATACATTGTTATTGTTAAAGTTATAACATTGTTGTCATTCTTTATTGAGTTCTACTAATATTCAGAAGGTGGGTATCGTAACACGCACCCAAACACTTTCACTGCGAGTATGTTATGTCTACACAGTTGTTAAAGTGGCAATGCTTAAAACTGATGATACTTATGCGGAGCAGGGTTTTTGTCAAAATGTATTATAAATTATTATTATTATTATTATTATTATTATTATTATTATTATTATTATTATTATTATTATTATTATTATTATTATTATTATTATTATCATTATCATCATCATCATCATCATCATCATCATCATCATCATCATCATCATCATCATTATCATTATCATTATCATTATTATTATTATTATTATCATCATTATTATTATTATTATTATTATTATTATTATTATTATTATTATCATTATTATTATTATTATTATTATTATTATTATTATTATTATTATTATTATTATTATTATTATTATTATTACTAAAAAGTCAGAAATATCTTTCCGAGAATGTCCAGAATAGAGACCTCCGATATAAAGGACACGACGTTTTCGTGCTCTTGGTTGTGTCATAGGCTGACTTTTCGTTGTGGGATTGCACCGAATGGGCTGCCCACAACATAACACCAGAGTTTGAAGATTGGCCAACACTTGTATTTATGTTGCTACTTTCCACTGTCACTGACTGAGTCTTTTGCATAGGCATCTTTGAGTTTGTAATAGCCCTTGTATGCCCTTGAAACTTAGATGTATTACTATCAATAATGCTTTTGTCTTTGCATCTTCTCTTAGCATGGGCTTTGTTTGCTTTTCACTCTTTTCTTTTCTTTTTCTAATTCTGTTATAAAATGACCTTGCTTATACTGTGTTGTTTTCAAGGTCATCTGAATTATCACATTCACTTTCATCGTCTGAAGACAATGTAGTGTTCCTATGCGTGCTCTTAATTGGTCATTTTCCTCTTTCACTTTGAACACTTCTTTCTGAAAGATGCTATTGTCAACTTTCATTTCATTTACACCCCTCAACAAGGATTTAACTTCTATTTATTCGTCTGTGACTGTTGATATCAGATCCTGGAGTTCACTGATAAGACTTACTAGATCTTGACTTGAACAATCGGCTTGAGCTGCACTGTCTTGCCCACTGTCCATTTTTGGCCAACAAAATTTTCTCTGCTTCTTTAGTAAGGTTTTTGTTCACCAAGCTGTAGCCGAGATAATATATGTAAGGAACAACTCTATGCTTCACTAATCTATCAATTGCTCTCTTATCTTTCAAATGAGAGTGTGCCTGTTGTACTTGTTGAGCGAGTGACTTCAGCAGATTACCAAGAGACTCCTTAACTTTCGGAGTAAGCGTATCCTGTATATCTTGGCTATTATATTGGAATACTTTCTCCAGACTACTTTAAAAAACCTTAACAAAGTCATTTTTGCCCGCTTTTTTCAAGTCACACTTGTTTGTGTCATTTGCTGACCACTTGAACTGCCCAAGACACCTTCTTGGTTAGACGCTATGGTCACCGCCATGACAGTCTATTGTTAATTAACTCGTTCACTCTGACCACTCAGCCGTATCACAGTATCTGAACTGAGAACCGAAGCCCAAAAAATATAAATAGGGATATATGACTAAAATAGCTAAAAGACTGCTGAAACCTAGCTAAACTTGGTCTCTGGTGGTATGGAACAATATGGCGTCGATATTACCTTCACCCACGTAGTGTTTTTGGCGTATTAAAAGGAGCTCTAAATTTTTTTCAGTACAAGCACGTCAGCCTCATTTCACTCCCATATATACTGGGGTAACACGGGATAATGTCCGGTCTTGCGAAACAGTAGCTTGTAAAACCGAGAGGCAAAAAATATTAGTAATCGAAGGGCCCCGAAATTTATACACCATGTCGGAGAAGTTTCATAACAAAACCAAGAATATCAATATTACTTTCATTTGGCAACAGATATAAATTCATAATAACGTTTGATACAGTGAAGTTATTTAAACTGAATTAATAAATCCTCAAAGGGCCTTTCCACAAAGCGTCGGATCTAACAATTCCAATACGCTACTGAAATCGGGCACAACAGCTCATGTAACTTTTGTGCCAGTTTCATAAAAATGATCACCAAAATCTTCTGGTTTCATTTCATTAGGAATTTCATTTTTAACGAGTCCTTACTGATTGGTATGTCGCACAAAGCGTCGGATCTAACAATTCCAATACGCTATTGAAATCGGGCACACCAGCTCATGTAACTTGCCAAAGCAGAATGATGCCAAATCAGAGCCTATGTTTTTCAGTCCACGTTTGGCCCATTCTGTCAGTTCTCAGAAGTTACAATTTGCCGGAGATGAAATTCACATAGTTTGGCATCTCGTGGCATGGGTGTTTTGTTCGACTCATGAGCTTCACTTATCATATACGTTACGCGACCCCAGCTTCCGTGTGTGTGCTGGAGAAAATTGGTTACATCGGGAAATTTCTACGGAAGAGGCCTTTGAAATACAAACTTGTGCCCTTATCATATCGGGGTTACTACAATTTTCTCCCGAGAGTGCTACATGGTTCTGTCATAGAATAGCTGCAAATTGTTGGGATCATATAGCACCGGTTTCACACGTGTATACTGGCTTTCTGTTCTGAGTATCCTCTTGTTTTGCTGACCATGTACAGGTGGTGCCATCATGTGGCTTCCACATGCCCATCTGAAGCCATTGGCGCAGAAATGAAGTGCTCGCATGCCTGAGTGGTAAAAGGTCGAGGTTTCTGCTCCAGCATGGTGCATTGCAGGGGCCGGACATTGACCCCCATATTATCACGTGACCTTCGCGCTCGTGATGATACGGGTGTGGGGGAGGGTGGGTTAGGGGAATCATTCATGTAGAAGATGGTACATTCTCCAAGCATGTCATGATGTTTATTTACCACTCTTCATTAGCCGAGTGCATGTACATGCAATAGTCACGGTAGAAAACAAAAGGACTTGTAATGGGGGGGGGGGGGGGGGGGGGGGTTCGAGGAACCTCGACTAATGCATATGGGTAATATCAAATTAAAAACTCAAGAAGAACAAGAGTTTTGTCATTTAAGTGTAGAATGCTGTGTGTTGCTTTTGTTATATTACAGAAATATACACATTATCTATATGCGTGTGCCATGTATTCTTTGCAGCGGTAAAGTTTCCAGCTGTAAATAAATAAATAAATAAATAAATAAATAAATAAATAAATAAATAAATAAACATACTTGCACACACATACAGACAGACAGCTAAATAAATAAATAAATAAATTAATTAATTAATTAATAAATAAATAAATAAATAAATAAATAAATAAATTAATTAATTAATTAGATTTAAAGGTTTATCTAACTGTTTTTTTTATATTTGATATACTATTATTTGCCTAAGAAAAAGGAAATGCATTTCAAGGGCTCGACACGTGTATAACGCACGACATCCTTTACACATGATCACATAGGTACCAAAAATAAAAAGATCTTTCGTCACCCTAACCCCCAATCCCTCTACTCCGAGTCTTGTCTTCTTCCTCCAGAATCTTGTATCGATCCTCCCAGCTCTTATGTCCGTCTCAAGAGTCTTGTGTTCATCCTCCGGTGTCTTATATCGATCTCCCTACTTGTGGCCATCCCGCAGATTCTACGCCGATCTCCGGAGTCTCGCGCGCATCTTCCGTCTCCAGAGTCTTGTGCCCATCCTCCAGAGTCTCGCTCCGATCTCCGGCGTCTTGTTCCCATCCTTCAGAGTCTCGCTCCGATCTCTGGCGTCTTGTGCCCATCTCCAGTGCCTTACGGTCATCTCCTGACTGTTGGTTTAAACATAACTTATTGAAGCAATAAGGAAACAGGGAGATGCTCTATATTAATCCTTCTTGCACAAAGAGGTGAGAAATTAAAGACGATTGACAACACTTCCTCATTACCGGTCGCTTGTTTCAATTATATTTCCTGTTTATTCCCAATCCTACCATGAAACAAACCTAATGTACTGTATATGGAATTTAAAACTTGTTCGACTTCTAACCTTGAGAGGAAAGGCTTCATTGTATGATCTCCACACGTGCAATGCTTGTTACGTACCCTAAGTTTGCTTACTTTTATGTCTAACTTTATTACTGTGTCTGCCGTTACAAATGCACATGTGTGTGACGATCATTCCATTTGTCTTAAGTTTATTAAACATTCCATTCCAGAGTTATCTCTAAAGTACAACTTAAGTTGACTAAACATGCACTGAAGTGTCATTTTTTTTATATTTCAAAACGCAATGTATTCAGGTAAGCCTGCCAGTAAATGGGTTGTTAATTATCTCCTGTACATTACTTCCTCTAACATCATTGATACTTGATGAACTCGTGGACCTCACAGTTTATCTATCATGTAATTACTTATTCACTCACCCTCAATGTTTTTCAGTGTCTGTTGCTTTCCAGCGATAGCATGCCTCAACAGGTGCACCCGCCGCTTGCACATCAACCTTCCTAATATTGGCTCATTCAGTGAACAAGTGTGCACTTATTTCAAAAATTACCTTTTCGCCATATTCTGTCCAACTGCTCGTCGATTAACGCAAGTTAATATACGTTTTTTACACATATTTCCTTCGTATCATATGGCCACATTTAATTTATATTCAATTATTTACTTATTTCTTATTCTTTGCAGAAAATGATCCATTTTCACATTCTGCTTTTTTGTTCAAGTATTACCATCCCTAGTATTATTGGTTATTTCAACCCCTCGACTTCCCATGCAAAGACTTAAAATAATTGACCATAGGGCATTGTTACACTTTATACACCACCCTCACATAAGTATCTACATGCCCGCAAGCCGAACGCTCATACTCTTCTCTGTCACCGATGGGTATTAGTCCCGCTCAGTGTAGAATAACTATTGGTCTTTTTTCATCAAGCTTACTTCCTTTACAGTCTCCCTTCATCTAAATTGCACTCTTCACAATCACATAATCATTTCCCTTTGCATTGTAGCAATTTCGCTTTCCTGATGCCTTCCTCGAATCTCTGACTACTTCTGTGGGGACAGCTATCGAATCCAATCCATATAGCCTCATAGTCACTGGTGACTTTAATGATAGGTGTGAAGACTGGCACTCTGCACATTCCGAAAGTGAACTGAGTTTATCTCTTGTAGACCTGGTATCCCAACACAACCTTTCTCAAGTTATTGATGAGCCTACAAGAACCAACGAATATTCAAACAGTTTATCAGACATAATTATTAGTGATAAAGGACAAATCTTTCTGAAGGCCAGTATGGAACTACAAAAAGGCCAATTTCCGTGATCTTAAGTCTGCCCTCTACGCCACCCCGTGGGACACTGGCCACGAAGTGTATGATACGTTTGATGATGTCGTGTCATACTGGTCTCATTTATTTTCATCAACCGCAAAAGATTTCATTCCATTCAGAGAGATCACTATCCGGCCTGGAGATAAACCATGGGTAATCTCTGTAATTAAGAAACGTATTTGTCAAAAAAAAAAAAAGGCGAGCAGGGAAACGCCTTAAGAGAGTATATCGTAGTCCACGTCCTTATACCTATGACACACGAAAATTGATTGATTTTATCAACTATTCAAAAATGTCCCAATAGAGTTCTCAACTGAATAAGACAATCTAACTGCTCATATATTCGCAAACCGAGCTGTCAATTCGACGACAGGGATATTAATCTTAAGCAGTGATGGAGTGTCTCGAAGTCTGTTCTGCAATGCAAAGTTCATGAAGACATTCCTCCACTCATAGAGGATAAAAAATTGTTTCTTGTGTCACCCAAAAGTGCAACATTTATAATGAATACTTTGTAAGCCACTGTAGAATTCCTCTCGATATTGACGCCCCACCCCTGCCCCAGTTTACCTTTCGAACTGAGACGTGCTTAAATTATAATTAACTTTGATGCAGACATTGTAAGGAAAATCCTCTCCTCCCTTAGGCTCTCCTCTGCGTCTGACCCTGATAAAGCATGAAATACTTTACTTAAAAAACGGCTGATTAAATTTGTACACCTCTCTCTCTCTCTCTCTCTCTCTCTCTCTCTCTCTCTCTCTCTCTCTCTCTCTCTCTCTCTCTCTCTCTCTCTCTCTCTCTCTTCTCTGCCTTTCCAATTTCCCTGACTCCTGGAAGAAAGCAAATTCACGTCCCGTGTTTAAGTAGGTCAACAATCAGATTAAAAACAATTATCGCCCAATACATTTGCTGTGTAACGTCTCCAAAGTTTTTGAACGGTTGGTCTTCTTGTTCATTGTCCTCTATGAATACCTAGTTGACAACAATCTACTTACACCCAAGGACTCTGGGTTCAAGATGGACGATTGTACAATTAACCAACGAGTATATATTGTCCATAACATTTATTACGGCCTAGAACATTCCAGAGAAGCGTGTATGTTTTTCCCAGATATTTCTATAGCTTTTGATAAAGCTTGGCATGCTGGCCTCCTTCTTAAACTACGTCAACTAGGTATCTCTGCTAACATTGCTTCATAGATCTAAAGCTTTCTCTCAAATCGATTTCAACGAGTGGTCTTTCATGGCCAAGCGTTCTCTTGGTCGCCTGTTGAAGCTGACGTACCCCAGGGATCTATACTGGGTCCACTCCTTTTTTGGTGTACATAAATGATCTTGTTGACGATCTTTCCTGTGATGTGAGGATTTTCGCTGAGGACACATGCTTTC
Organism: Hermodice carunculata; assembly: GCA_964020975.1. Taxonomy (NCBI): domain Eukaryota; kingdom Metazoa; phylum Annelida; class Polychaeta; order Eunicida; family Amphinomidae; genus Hermodice; species Hermodice carunculata. The sequence continues at coordinate 7,997,232 of OZ026623.1, read as the reverse complement.
TACAAATCGTTCAAAATCCAACGGATCAGCTCATCACTTAAATACAACCCTTCTACATATGCAAAATTGGGGAAACCCTATGTGCGTGTCGTCTTGAATGCCCTGAAATCTTTATCTATGGTCTTCACTGCCAAAAGTATTAAACCTCACCATCTAACTGTTAATTTTGGTCCATCGGCTATACCTGAGGCTACTTCCCATATCCTTTTAGGCACAACTCTTAGCAGGAATTTATCTTGGCATACTCACGTAACCCATATCATTAACAAAGCCAACCAGCGCATTGCTTTCCTTTATATGTTTAAATTCAAAATTTCCTGAAAAACCCTGGTCAGGTTTTATTTCTCTATGGTTAGATCAATTCTGGAATATGGTTGTGTCCGTTTGATAACTGAGGTCAAGTGCTGTCAGATTTACTTAAATCTATTCAGTATGACCTGGCAAAAATATGCACTGGTGCCCTAAGACACACTTCTCAGATCGAATGTTTGCAATGCTCGGGTGGCCTACCCTTGCTAATCGTCTCAAATTTTTTAAATCAAGCTTGTTTTACAAAATGACTCATCCTTCTTAACTAACCAATCTCCTGCCACCTCCTAACTTTGGTCGAGCAACACTTCATTCTAGACCCATTTGCACCATCCAAGGCAGGAATCTCCGTTTTGACAGCTCTTTCATCCCTGATACTATCAAACGTTGGAACAACTTATCGATGGACATTAGAGATTCAATGTCGCTGCAAACTTCAAATCAAAGCTCAAGACAACCCTGCTGGCTGTGGACAATGTCCCCGACCTTTTCTCTTACGGGCTTCGTTTTTCTAATATCTGCCTAGCCCAGCTACGGCTAGGCTCCTCTAGGCTTAACTTTGACATCTGTAAAGTGAATATACTTCCAAGTGTCACTTGCTCCTGCACTTTCCCGACTGAAGATGTTATTCATTTCTTTCTATTTTGTCCCAAATATGTCTCGCCTAGAAAGAAACTATTGGACAATACAATACCTCTCTTAGCTCCTGGCGTTCACCCTGACCTGATAATCCACACAGCTAGCAAAAGACTGATTCATATATTCCTCTTTGGCAGCAAAGAACTACCGGATCTTCTTAAGATACAGATATCTGACGCAGTACAAAACTATGTAGTTGTAAGCAGATGATTTGTTTTCTAATCCCTTCCATAATCCTGCAGTTTAAGGTCACTCTTAAGTCATTGTGACCTGTCACCTACTAACCGAATTATATAAAAAAACCCTCTCTCTATGCTGTTTATCTTATAATGTATAACTATAAGTAAACCAAAATTAAAATTAAATACATGTATTTATTGATTTACTGGCCATAATTACGCCTAGCTTCTATTGTCAATAGTGAATAGTATGGCAAGTGTCAAAACGCTACATTATATTCTCAATCTGAGTCTTTCCATGTACTATTGGCTATTGCTACTTGTGTATGTTAATATCAATATTTTTTTCTCATTTATATATTCATGTATGGTAACATAGTTTGTGATGTTTTGTGCCTATGGTACAATATATATATATATATATATATATATATATATATATATATATACATGTATATTGTGTCTCTCCTTGTCTGCAGAACTCATTGTCATAAGTAAATTTGGTATTATAGGGTAATCCACTGTGAAAAAGCATGTTTAAACTAAACACTCAGGACTGATGCGAAGAAAACCGCCACAATAACAGTAACAGATAGAGTGGCAAGCCACACGACTGGACGAATAGCACAGCACGGTATGTGTTCACAGAAAGAGGGAGGGCGAGCGCAGTGGGCCCGATAATTATTTAACCATGGTCTTGCATACAACATTAAATCTCATATATAACCAAGTGTCAAATCTAGCTGTTTCAATAATATATCCATGAACTGCTTTGAAAATATCTTCATTTTCTTTGAAAGTATAGTTTCTAAACCCCAATAAAAGTGTTTTGACACTAAAAGATGTTTTAGGCAGGTCATAATTTTTAAGTTCGTCACTATGGACTTTATATTTCATCATTTATAAACAGACAAATTATTTCGCAAAAAAGTATGAAACGTGTCCTCGTTCGCTGTATCATGGGCACATCCCGGAGAGTCCACAACACCGTCATTGAGCGAAGTATCCTACAATTCATTTGCAAGCGTGCGTGAAGGACTGTCACTCTCCTAGTCCCCAGATAAAGCAATTTATTACATTTCTTTGTGTTCTTATTGAGTGTGGATTCGAACTCGTCAATTTTCAGAATTTCGTGCATGAACAGGTAGGCTGTTCCTGCTCCGGAGTGTTGTTTCAATTCTCAAGAGTCGTGTGTATATACTAGAGTACATGCATTGTGTCCATCCTTCATGCCAAGCCCCAATCAACAGGACCAAGGTCGTATAGTCAAATTACCTACTAGTATTGCAGCATTAGAACTGCTCTGTGTTACGTAAGCATTCAGGGTTTGCATGGGAAATCTGCATGTTCATGATAAAAGAGCAGAGACTTTTTTTCTGTAATATTCAGCACCTCAGCAAAAGTAGCCAACCTATTCGATGTTTTCCTAACATACACTCCAACCCAAAACTTTAGCCGACAAGAACTTTGTGCATTACTGTTACGTGTATTTTGCCTTCTGTTCTTCACAAATGGAAATTGGATGAACAACATACGGCCACATTCGGGCGTAATTACTGTCGTGAGAGGTTGGGGTGTTGTTCTAAAATCTGTGACTACAAGGCAGTCCTTCCCTCGAGAGCTGACTCTTATAGGAGACCAATGTCTTGTACAGCCACAGTTAGCAGAAAAAAATATTGCCCTGTCTACATGATGCAGTATAATGATAGAAATAATGCTTTGTTGAGCAGGCAGGAGTAAGAACAAATACAAATGACGCCACGTGCCACACAACTAAAACACAGGAATTGAAAGTGCAGGGTCCTGACATCAGCATATCAAAGTGGTCAGACATAAAAACACACCAGAACTATTAATAAGAAATACAACTAACATATTGATTCACTGATTTCCTTACTGTTACAGTCATTTGAACACAAAGGCCAGCATTGTTTTAGAGCCACGCACACTTGGTCAAAGAGAAATACTACGTCTGTCCTCCTAAAGACACGTGCTGTGTATGGAGTACAGGTATTTATTGACGGATAGTGGTGCTGCGTGTATATGGTGGAGGTTGGCTTTCATTTGACAGGCAATAGGAGATATGCATATTGATTTCCCGCCACAACTGCACACCTGATTGCCTTGTCTCGCTTGGCGGGATATGGCCAGATACGGGTCGGTTCCTGTTGGGACAAGCGGGATATTACCAATATTTTGGAAATAGAGAATATTCATTAAAGACAGACGGAAGTTTTTCTTTACATATGGCCCGGGGAGTACTAGATGAATACCAGTTTGGCATTTGTGAACTTAAATGTCTTAAAAAAGCTAATTTTGTGAGAAATGAGCATGTGGCCCTGTTTGTGACAGTGATGTGACCCGCACGTCCTCGGTGATCGCCTGGGGTCAAACCCGCCCTTGTGGCGGGAAATTAATATGCATACGGCGTATTCAATAATGCAGCATCGTCTGTGTGCCGTCACACACGTGGTCAGCCAAGACGCCTAAGCCCTAAGTCCTATCAGTTAAAGCGATGTCTTACTGCATGCAGACGGTGCAGGCTAATCCTCATGCAATGGAATATGTGTTGCAGATGGAGCCACCGGTACTTTAGGCTTGGCATCTAGCTTTTACAAGTCGGGTACAGAAATCCAGCCTCACTGATTGGCTTGTTGCAAACAGAAATTAATGTAACATGGGCTTAATTTCCACAGAAAGTACTATCACGTGCAATTTACATTCCCAAGCATCCTCCATTTGGTTTAAACATATTTTATTAAAAAAGAATGCAACTGGATAGAAAGGCCAGGGCGATTCCATCCTCCATTAAGACCAAGGGCGTCAGTCTAGTGCCACTCTCCTCAGTCATATATTGTACCAAGGCTAGCAGTCCGCTCCTACAATAACACCAAAGACAAAACAGGTGTAATATTGGACAGGCATGTAATGATGTGTACAGATGGCATGTTGAACAGGTAGATATGAATGTGTGGTATCATGTATTGTAGCCCTAGTGCACTCATTGACGAAAGTGTGAAAGTTTGGGTGATTTTTTTCATAATCTACTATTCAGTATTCATCAAAATAATTTGGATACGTAACTTCTTAAGGACATTCCACGATATTATTCTTCAATATTTAATAGGTTTCGCTACAGGGCAACCACGACACTTAAAACAAATCAATCAGTCTTAGTTTGACCGGTAAAGAGTTAAATATACTGATTGACGGTTGTTATTACAAAAATGACCGCCTTTAACATACGATTAATTTTGCAAGACTGTTTAACTGTGCATTCAGACAGGACGGTTTTCCAACGTGAACTGGTTTATTTTATCCTCTCGGACACTCAACGGCTACAAAACATATGTTCTCTGATGCTTGGACGTCATCCATGTCAGATAAACCCCACTCATAGGGAAAGTAACTCATGCTGATTGCATATAGAGTGGCAGCTTTATGGCCGCACCCAACGTGACTGAGCGGCTGGCACACAAACAAGTCAACGTACTGATTGCAACTCAGCCGACATGAAGAGTAGCATAGACAAGCCAACTACAGAAGCTGTCGGGTGTAATTAAGTAAGTATTAGCCTCAGATCAGACAGAGAAAAACACTGTAAAGCAACTGAGCTAATTTGTTGGCGCAGGACAGCTTTAATAAACTTCATTACCACAGAATAAACCCGGCAAGAGGATTGTGATATACAGGTGTCATCGAGTTGAGAGCAGGGGTCGTACCGGGCCTACCAGCGAGACACTCGGACAAGCCACTAGACTCCCCGTAGCTGGTCCTTTTGTCTAGAGGCTACTAAATAATGGCACTAATATGCTACCTTGATGAAAGTAATAAAACCCTCTTTTTTCTGTTTCTTTTTGCTTCGTTTAAGTTTCATTATTTTTTAAACATTTATTTTTACCTTTGTTAGCGCAACTACGCTGAACAAAAGACAAAGCTCTTCTACTGTAACAGAGAACAGCATGGGCGGTACTGTTGCTTAAAGCTCATTGACAATGGCTCCTGAAAGGAATTCAGTATTTTGACTGAGACATGTTGCCCGGTAACTTCATGAATATTTTTAGAATGCGAAAGTGGAAATCTGGTAGGTTAAGTTTTACACAGGTACATCCTTGCAAATGAAAGACAGGTGAATAAGAAAAATAACAGTTGCTTCCTTAATACTTGTACTGAATATAGAGAATACAAAGCTTGCAAATACAGAAATGTACTACGACTGATGGGGGTGGGGGGTCTCAGTTGCCCAGCGAAAGAATGCTGTCTCGCACCGGGGGTTATCCCCATTCCTCACCAACAACAGGGGTTTTTTGGGTTTTTTTTTTTTTGTTTTTTGTTTTTGTTTTTGTTTTTTTTTTTTTTTTTTTTTTTGTTTTTGTTCTGGGAAGCTCCATTCCGTCGCGTGGAGTCCGAGTTTCGCGTCGCTTTGGGTTTGATGGTTGCATGTGACAAGCTTCCCGAACACCTGCTGAGGTCTGTGCGCTTCCCCGGCTACCCCTATTTCCTCCTACCAAGCAGCATCCACGAGTCGTGCAGGCTGCTTCCTCCTACGATAGGTTTTTGGGTATTTGGGCTAAGATTTTGCCTTCCATGTATTCTGTGGGAGACCAGTCTTTCACTGAACAGGCTAGCCAGTATAAATAAGTTCAATTATTATTATTAAGTCGCCAGGTTCCAGATCTAAGACAGACTGGGTTCCCTTGAGAGGTGTACACATAGCAAGGACTGTCTCGTTAAAAAACCTCGGCACATCCCCTGCTTCAGTTTTGAAGGAAAATAGACTGACAAATTACATTATATTCTATGAATGGCTTCCTACAGTAATAAAGATCAGCATTATCTGCGACATGTGTGCGTGTTGGTTACCTAATGTTTCTTGCAATGGCGTGAATCGTCTGAATCATTGTTATGCCTTACGTAATACCCACGCGTGTTGGCCTCGTGAATGTGAGTATAGATTGGGCTGCCATCAAAATTTAAGCTTCACATGTGAAAAGTACCAGTTCCCCAAACTAAAGCTAGGATTTCTTAATAACATATCTAGAAACATGTCAGCTCCACAACTCTGTTTGTATGGTAGCCCAGGAGAGCATTGATCTAGGTGTAATCACATCTGCAAGTATTATAGACCAAATTATGTGGTTGCATGGCCTTAAGATTTTTCATTTTTCACTGTCGAAGAAGTAAAGTAAAATATTTTCTGCATGTGAACGGAAAAATTCATTTATTTATTTACTTTTTCATGTGCTTCCCGAAATTATTTTTAAGGCAGCAAATTATTATCACCTTTCTGCCTGCAAAAAAATCGTGTAAACGTCTTTTTATCTGTTTGTTTGTTGTATAAATTAATACGAATATATACATATATATATATGTATATATATATATATATATATATATATATATATATATATATATATATATATATATATATATATATATATATATATATATATATATATATATATGACTACAGCCAACACCCAAGTGGTTTTCAAAAGTACTATTCCCATGAATTGCCAGACAGCTCCCAAGGAGACCACACCCATATTAAAGTTCACCAATTAGCGACTCTTTCAACACGTGAGGTGAGCGCAGAGCGGCTCAAAACAAAAATAAAAGGTGGTTGAAATATGTGCAATCAAAGAGAATGCACGTGTCGCATAGAGGGGTCACCAAGTATGGTCAAAGTGTGGATATAGCCAGGCATCACGTGACCGCGGCTCTATCGCTTTTTATGCATTTACAATGCTAAAAACTTCCACTTGTAGGTGATTTCTTGGTCACCAAAGATATCAGAATTGCATAAATTCCACAGAAATTTTATAAACATTGCTGATTTGCATTAAATATAACATACATAATCTTATGCATAAGGTACTGGTACTGACATACACGGATACATGTGGTTTTTAGACTGATCATAATGATAAATACCTTGGATAAACAAATAAGTGACATGTATGTGTGTAAATTACGGTCAATCAATTTTACTTTATCACGTATATATATATATATATATATATATATATATATATATATATATATATATATATATATATATATATATATATATATACATACATACATATATATATATATATATATATATATATATATATATATATATATATATATATGTAGCAATATGTCCATTGTTGGAGTACTTGTTTGGATTTATCTTGGTTTGTACAGGTGGTCTAGCTGCAACTATTTATTTCACAATCACTCGGACTAAATATAATGCCCCAGTTTGTTTCTACTTCAGTTATACACTGGCAGGTGATTCAACTAGGATAAGTTATCCAGCTAGAAAGGGTACATACTGGTTCAGGGGTATGTCAGATTGTTCGTATCTGAACCTGTGCTTTACAAATTTAGTAATTATCTTTTGTTTGACAGGTATTCTTCTTGCAGAATGAAGCTCTGCATTTATAAGCAACACTTCACGTATCTAGCTATTATTCATCATTTGCCACGTTCATATTCATTCATTATTATGTGGGCTGTCTTTGCTGAATATTTAGCCTAGACAAGGAGCCACTACTCCGAGAGACATGTGCGGATATAGGTTCCGAAACATGTTCTGAGTATTTACCCACTGAAGACTCTTTTAATTTATTTGGGCTAATACAGCATATGTCAAAATTATACAGAGGACCTTGTGCAATATGGACAATAGTTCTTCCATATGTATATTGGCTAGACAGTGACCGATTAGCTTATGGAGAGTAAAGATTTCGGACTGAGGAACAGGGTAATGACTACTAAGAAGAGGTTCTGGACAAACAGACACAAATACAATTTATTCTGGATTACAAATTTTTTTAACGTTCACTGAAGTACAACGATTGTACAAAGGTCTTAGCATCCACCTCCATCGACACATCACTCTACCGTACAAGCAAACATAAATTCAATGTATACTGCAAAATAATGAATATAAATATTAAACAACTGAAAGGGGATAAAAATCACAGACTATTTTTAATAAATTACGAAAACAGATTGTGAAACATTAAATCAGTCCTTAATGCTGAAAATGGTAAAAAAGGCATTTGATACCTTTTTAAGAAACATGAAGGAAAAAATTCAAAATAAACACGAAGTAGATGAACGTTATAATGCTTTCTATACAAAAATTGGACCACAGCAGATGTGACTAATTATCCAAACAAACCAAAGTTCAAAACCTATTTTACTGCGAATATAGGTCATGTATTTTTATATTTTTCAAACTTCGTTCACTGATTTTCTAAATTTTTTTAAAAATCTGAAACCAAAGACTAGTATGGCACATAATCAATTATCAATAAAACTCATGAAAGGAGAATGTTTATCAATTTCATGTCCTGTAACATCGATTATAAACTAGTTCCTTGTTACTGGTGTTTTTCTAAATAATGTTTAAAAGACGCAAAGGTTCAACTTGTTTACTAAAATGCTGATAACACATTTCTCTCCCACGAGCTCTTTCAAAAGTCTTTGAAAAGGTGGTTTATAAATAACTATGTGATTACTTGAAAAACAATTCTCTTTTTCACAAAAGCCAACATGGATGAACAAAAAGAAAAACGCACTCAACAGAAACAGCTATACTTGAACACAAAATTTATCAGAATCTTGACACAGGTGAAATGTCTATCAGCATAAATTAAGATCTTTCAAGGGCACTAGATACTTAAAATCGTGGCATCCTCTTACATAGGCTTTAAGCACTCTCGTATTTTAATGATGTTCCAACTCAGTAGTTTGAAAGTTACTTGAGAAACAGGAAACAATACGTACAGTTTGCTGACATGTTTTCAAACCTTTTATCCATTACTCCTGGGATACCTTTGGGATTCATACTGAGGGCCCTTCTATTTATTATATATGTTGATGATCACACTATAACTGACAAATTTGAACCAATTTTATATGCTGATGACATAACGCTTTTAATTCCTTATCCTCGTTGAATTACTGCATTAGTGGAATCACTATCAGTTTGTTACATAATATCAATGCCAAACTTCATAAACTTTAACAGAATATACTTGAACATATCAGAAACTAAGTACTGATTTTTCATTTCCCTCAAAGAAATTTATCAATTGCACATAAATCTGAACAGTATTCCTTCGAAGTTGTCAATGAATTAACTTCATGTGCCGATAAATTGACAAGAAACTGTCATGGACCCCACACGTGAATACATTTGCTAATAAACTTGCCGAGGCCAATGATAGCCTGGCAAGAGTGTGCAATGTTTTCCCTAACAAACTTTCCTGCTTCGATATAATTCTCTCTTGGTGCCTCATCTTAACTATTCCGTATTAGCATAGGGTCGCTCTTGTGAGAGGATTTGCAGATTGCATAAGAAAGATGTACGGTTGATCTCCAACGCACACTCTCTTGTGCACTTTGAACCTTTATTCAAAACCATGAATATCCTAAAAATTCAAGACGCATTGCGACTGAAAACTTTGAACCTTCATTGAAAAACATGAATATCCCAAAAATATAAGACGTATTGCGACTGAGAGCTTTGAACCTTTATTCAAAAGACATAAATATCCCAAAAATATAAGACGTATTGCGACTGAGAGCTTTGAACCTTTATTGAAAAACACAAATATCCCCAAAATATAAGACGTATTGCGACTGAGAGCTTTGAACCTTTATTCAAAAGACATAAATATCCCCAAAATACAAGACGTATTGCAACTGGAAGCTTTGAACCTTTATTCCCGATTCTCTACGATGCGCATACTTGACCATTTCAACTATATGTCTTGGTTCCAACTGTAAGTTATCAACACAATACAAGGAATAGAAAACACCTATTGCTATTCTTTTATGAAAAAGTACTATCAAGATTGGAGTCCGATTTTACATTCCGGCTTTAATCGATGATACGACTATGAATACATAAAGGGAAAAAATTAAAAGACATGCATGTTTATACATTTTTTCTTTAAATATGGAGATTTAACTGAATTACTGAATGCATGGAAACCAACTTTTAAAAAATGAGAGTTTGAGAGTATCTATCTATCTATCTATCTATCTATCTATCTATCTATCTATCTATCTATCTATCTATCTATCTATCTATCTATCTATCTATCTATCTATCTATCTATCTATCTATCTATCTATCTATCTATCTATCTATCTATCTATCTATCTATCTATCTATCTATCTATCCATCCATCTATCTATCTATCCATCCATCTATTTATCTATCTATCTATTTATCTATCTATCTATCTATCTATCTATCTATCTATCTATCTATCTATCCATCCATCCATCAAGCCATCCAGCCATCCATCCATCCATCCATCTATCTATTTATCTATCTATCTATCTATCTATCTATCTATCTATCTGTCTGTCTGTCTGTCTGTCTATCTATATTTTATGTTCGGAACGAGCGGGACTCGAACCTGCAACCTTTGGCACCAGTCGCTTAGCTGAAATGGGAATATATCTATCTATCTATCTATCTATCTATCTATCTATCTATCTATCTATCTATCTATCTATCTATCTATCTATCTATCTATCTATCTATCTATCTATCTATCTATTTTCATCTACAATACAAATGTATGTCCTACTTCAACTATTGTATCTTGTACTCAAAGGCGCATGCGCTGTGTTGTATGTGTAATCACTTGGTGCTTGGATAACAAGTATATGATAAATGGATGTTCAATATATTTTACTTCCGTAATGGTCTTGCATCTCAGTTTCACTGTCATATAAATCCAGACAAATATTTGCTATTTTCATTTTATTGTTCACTTGTTTTACATTACATCATATAACATTATATAACATTACAAATATAACATTATTTTACATTGCATTTCTTTGCGCTGAAAAAAATTGGGAAAAATTGATGCACGTTATGCATGCCCGATACCTTTGGCGACTGGAAATTAGCTCCAGTTCAAACCCATGGAAATGTTATGCTCCACACCAAGGAAACCAAATGTGAGCATCAGCTGAAATGTTCTTGAAGATTTCCGAAAGAAATTTTCCACTAATTTTATCTAATCATTGTCATTTAGTTTCATGAGAAACTCGAATTAATTCGGATCCCTTAATTCTGAAAACCTATTGGTCTTCCGTTTAAACAATATCTTGTTCTCAGCCTTAAATTGTGAGCAATGTAGGACACATTCTACATACATTTCAATATCCATGTGTTCATGTAATTTAAAGGATTATATTGAGTACCGAGAATATGATAGGTCATTATTGGATATTTTGATGAGATAAACTTACATTCTTGTTGCGTAGGGGCTCCATATACATATTTCTGAAAATATTATAACATACTCCACTGATACCTTATCTTGGTAACGTGCATAACAATCCATCATGTTAAACCATATCATACACTTTCCTAAAGTCTCTGAAAATACCCATATCACTATTTTCTTCTTTTTTTTTCTTCACATAATTTTGACTGAAAATTGTATAGAACTGGTGCAATTGAACTGAAAGAGATTGTGCTTCTCGCGGGAACTCTTTCTAACCATCCAATTTGCTTAGTAATCAGAATCAAGTGAACCCAGGATTTTCGCTGTACGTGACACATTGATATATATGCTGCCTCAGTCGTATTAAAAAGTGTTTGGGTTGCATAATTATTTGGGAACCAACACAATTTTGGTCTAATCTGTACATTCATGCCCATTTGTACTGTGTTCGTAAGAAAATGTTGTAATAAATCAGGACCTGTCCCTGAAGATGCTGTTCACAGCATTACATGGGCCGCTAACGTTATCATCCAAAGCTCTGTATCGGTATGATGTCTCTTGACAAGTATTGCAGTTTGTGTTGCGACAAAATTAAGACTTTCATTTCGGAAGCCGCAGGACTATTGTTTTCCTATCATGTTTTTTATTTGTATTCTGCCTTGCCCTGCTCTGTTCTGTGTCGTGCTGCTCTGTGCTGTGCTATGCCGTGCTGCGCTATGCTGTGCTATGCTGTGCTATGCTGCGCTATGCTGTGCTATGCTGTGCTATGTTGTGCTGTGCCGCCACTGTGCTGTTGTGCTATGCTGTGCTATGCAACGTTGCACTGTGCTGTACTGTGCTATGCTATGCTGTGCTGGCCTGTGTCGTGTTTTGCTATGCTATGCTGTTCTGTGTTGTGCTGGTCTATGCTGTGCTGTGCTGTGCTATACTGTGGTAAGCTGTCTGTGTTGTGATGTTCTGTTTGTACGCCATGGGATCTGTCCAGCTAATTACATTGTATACTTGGATATATGTTAGGTTAGATAATGTTTAAAATTGGTTTAGAAAAGAAAGGAAAAGAACTCCTATCAATGTATGCACAGGATGTTTATATCCCTCTAATATATTCATTCATAACAAATATTTTAGTTGCGAGCTGTTTAGAAATATTTCGATTGTACGACTATGCTATACGTCATACACAACTAATTTTGTTCACATCCCATTCTGACCAAACTACCATGTCGTTTCCTCCGTTTTTATTTTCCCTTTTATTAGCAATAGACGTGCGTGACGCCAACTTATCCCAGCATTCCATGGACGTGTATTGTCTCCGCATCCCAGCATACCACACACTTGTGATACCTGTGCATTTCAGCATTCCATGGACGTGTCACGCCTCAGTTTCCCAGCATTACATAAACATTAGATATGTATGCGTCCCAGCAATCCATGGACATATGATGTCGCTGTATCCCAGCATTCCATAGGCGCGTGATGTCTCTGTATCCCAGCATGCCATAGACGTGTGATGCCTCCGTATCCCAGTATTCCAAAGATACAGAAATACTCACGGCATGTTTAATAGAAATTTCAGCATTTTATATTTACTCTTCTGCCAAGTAAATACGGTAAGTGTACTCTTACATTAAAGAAGAAATTATTGGCGCGTTGTACACAAGAGACATAGCTGTAGGCTCAATCAATCAATTCTTAATTACATATATGCAATGACATTTATGGAGGATATTTTTCTGTGCACCCAGCAGAAAAAGAGCTGCCGCCCCTCGGCACGTTATGACCCACAATTCTGGGCGACTGGTCTTTAACCCTTTAATGTTGAGCTGAATTTAGTGCCAGAACTCGTTACCGCGACAAGGAAAGCTGTAGACTGTACCATTTGTTTTTTTGGTTTGTTTGTTTTTTTTTTCTGAGAAAAAGTGAGCTGGTACTTCAATGAAATGTCGTATCGCAATGAGTACAAAACTGGAACCATTAATAAATTAATCGGGTGACACAACTTCTGTTTTTGATCAGACCTGTAGTAGCTAATATGACACGTATGGAATGGGCAATGAACACTTCCTTGCCAGGCGTCATGAAAAGACTGTCGGTTTGTAAATATATTTCATTGAAATTTGAACCCTATCTAGACAAATTAGCTTGAGTGTGTGAAGATCGGAATCTGCCCCGTAAACATGTTTTATTCGTTATTGTATAAACCTATCAAAATACAAGAACACACACACACACACACACACACACACACACACACACACACACACACACACACACACACACACACACACACACACACACACACACACAACGATATGGTGATGCCTGCACGTAGAAGTGACCATCTAACGAGGTAGTAGAAAGCCAATAATATTTATTTAGAGCAACGCATTTAAGGGATGCGCGCCTAAAGTTTAAGACAGGAACATACTGTTTAGGATTGCAAAATGATGTACATAGAGATAATATAAAGGCTGAAGAACCTGTACGCTATATATAACAATGACGTTGAGAATTAACCCCATTTCTGCTTACAAGTGCGGCTTTTAATGGACTTTTTATAGGTTTTGACATGAACTTAAGAATCAGCTAACAAATAATCAGACCTGCCGATTTGAGAGTTGGTTTGTTTGTTTTTTTTTTTTTTTTGTATATTTTTATGAGATCCTCTTCAAATTCAAAATTACGAATACAGAGCATACGATCATGAAAAAGATTTTGGGAAGTTATTCGATATTTGCACATAAGAAGTTCTCAGGTGAAGCCTGGCTTTCCAAGGGGTCTCTCGTCAACGGGACACAAATATAATTACTGCAATCGGAAATAAGTGGGTAGAAAAACCCACGTCCCAGTAGGAACTGCAGCATGATGCAATTTAAGCAACACGTTGTCGTCCTCCGCTTCTCTCTCGTCTACTACATTCAGTTTCTTGTGCCACAGACAAATGATTCAGCATTGATGGAGCACCTGCTGAAAAAAAAGAAAGAAAAAAAAAAAAAAAGAAAAAAATCAGTCTCACTGATTAGCTGCTGGTTGTCCACCGGAAGTTATGTCAAATGAGTTTTAGTTCACCAAGCAGGGTCGCATGCAATTTAGCTGCCCAAAATAATCCTCTTCTGATTTGGGGAAGCGTTAAATTCCTTTATATGATCCTGAGTGGGTCATATTGAAAAACCGAAGAAAGAATAGTTCATTCAACAAACATATGGACTAACAACTAGCAGTGATTCCTTAGTTGGACATGGTTTATATTTAGAGAACTTATCATTCTTGTTGATAAGGACAAATGTGTACACAGCCAAAAGGGCAACCCTTCATTTACCACGTGTTACACATCCTTTCGCATGTCAAAAAAAAAAAAAAAAAAAAAAAAAGAGGCTACATTTGATACTCAGATTTTGAAGTTTCGATAGCAAGTCAACCGGTATTTCAAAAAATAAAACATATTTTATTTTATTTTTATTTTTATTAGTATTTAACAGACCCTCTGAGAAACAGATGAATTTAGAAGACGTCTATTCCATGCTTCATAAGATTGATGTGTTTTTTTTCCCATTTAGTGCTCACCGGTAGTTTCAAATACTTCCTTCATTTTTGAAGGGAATTTTCCACTTTAAAATAATTTTAATTTACACTGATAAACCTGGGGGCATCCAGTCATATATTATCCCTTGGAGTGCTGATTTGACTTGTCATAGCCTGTGTCAATAAGTCTCCACAGCATCATTTGGAGGTCATTGCACCAAGGAAAATCAGGAGACTTAGTCTGAAAGCTTATACTGCAAGGCTTCATTTACAACATATTCAGTACAACACCTCGATTTTGCCATTGGCATTCGGTCCACAGAAGTGGCTGATCCTTTTGTTAACGTTATTTGTGGGAGGAAGGACACCTATGCTACTGCACTTGATGACCTTATCGGGTTATGGTGACAAAAATATTCACGTTGAGCCACTTGATGACGTCACCTGGTTATACGAAAAGGCGTAATTCATGAAAGGACGTACATGTTATTAGTTTACCCCCTTAAATTATATAGCCGAGTTATAGATTAAAATGCATTATATATGGGAAGAATATTGTCATGTTGACCCACTTGGTGAAATCGTATTGTTGACAAAACGACATTGGTAAAAGGAAAAGCACGTTGTTAGTTTACCCACTTGGTAACATGACCGGGCTGCATATTATACAATGTGCTACGACCAGAGTATTTGGCATTGAACTCTGTCTATTGTCTGCGCCGCCACAAATTATGTTTCAAAAATGAGTCTGTCTCCATCAGGCAACTGTCGCCCGTGTTTGCTGATGCTTCATTATATTTCGCTAATTATGCTTTGAGTAAACTTCCATAAAAAGTACACCCGCTCAAACTTTTAAATTGATTAGCGGCTTAAGTGTTTCGACGACCGCACATGGAAGTACAGGTCAAACTAATTACTTGAAACGGATCTTTCGTATACTCAAGGGCCACCTGAATGCGGACAATATATTTTGGCTATTCACAGACAGCTTGTAATATTTCGAGATGCATAGTTTATGGCACAATAAAGTAGCCCTCTCAGCTAGCACAATTGCCAGTTTTGTTTTGTTTTTTTTTGTCTCATGAGGTCTACAATTTCTATCTATTATAAAAAAAGAGAACCGGGGATAAAGACGGTTAATTAGGGTCGGTGGAAAAAGTTGCTTCCTTAAAAGAGCTCGTAGGAAAATCTTATACGTGCGTTACTAACCATACAGATCCAGGTTTCTTTATTGTGCAATATAATGTACATCTCCTGAGTCATTACTCAGCTCTTTCAATTTTGACAAAAGCCAATGCCCCCTGATTAGCCATAACAATACTGGATTCATTTTCTTTGTAAACCAAGCTTTCAATCAGGTACTAGCATGCCCACTGTTAATATTACAGAACAGAATATAAGAATGGTCCAGATGAACAGCTCTCCTCGGCGCACTCTCAACGCACTGGGGCCAAACTGTAGCGAGGGGAACTTGGGGGAATATTTGCACAGAAAGGGTCAATAGCTAATCGTGCACCATTGTCCTTTCTGTGCACCCAAAGAGTTAATAGCTAACCGCGCATCATTGTCCTTTCTGTGCACCCAAAGACTTAATAGCTAACCGCGCATCATTG
>OZ026623.1:7963213-7978213 GCA_964020975.1 Hermodice carunculata | reverse complement strand
CCTACAAATTTTGTTGTTAACACCAAAGGTTATTAGGAAGTTTGGCGACAATAATTTTACAGTTTATAGACTAGTCTGTTTTGCCACTTAATTCTATCTTTTGGTACCATTCTGTTCTAATATTCATTTTCAGACATTTTAGGCTTACATGTTTTCTGTCAGGATAAACCTCCCCGGGGCTATCGGTAGCAAGCAGCGGCCTACGACGGTTTCAAGTTTGCCTAATTGTATTTAAAATCGTGTTAAGCAAAATTGTTTGATAACATGTTTTTGACATAAATGCTAATGACTTTCATTCTTTTCTGACATGCCTAAATGTACATTTACTCAACTAAAAAACAATTACTCAAAATTGACAGAATTTTCTTAAATGTCACAAACTGACACATTACGTTGAAACATAGACTCAGGGTTGGCAGTGAAATAGAGCTTAATTATTTGAAGACTTTCAAAGTGAGGAGTAGGTGTCATCATGAAGTTTGTTTTACATTTCTGGTGCAGGATGTCCATTTGGCAGTACTTTTTAGGATTTCCCTTTATTTGTACAGGAGGTGTAGTTGCAACTGTTCATTTCACAATCACTGGGACTGAATATAATGCCTCAGCTTGTTTCTACTTCAGTTAAATACTGGCAATTGGTTTAACTAGGACAAGTTGTGCAGCTTGAAAGGGCACATACTGGTTCAGGGGTAAGGCAAATTGTTCTTATCTGAACCTGTACTATACAAATTAAGTAATTATGTTTTCTCTGACAGGTATTCTTCTTTCATTATGAAGCTCTGTATTTGTAAGCAAAACTTCACGTATTTAGATAATTCATCATTTGCCACGTTCATCTTTATTCATTATGATATGTGTTGTCTTTGCTGAATATTTAGCTTAGACAAGGGGCCGCTACTCAGAGAGATACGTACGGGTATAGGCTCCGAAACATGTTCTGAGTAGTAACCCGCTGAATATCCTTTAATTCACTTTGGCTTATACAGCCTATGTCAAAATTCTACTTAGGAACGTGTGCTGTATGGACAATAGTACTTCCATATGTATATAGGTTGGACAGTGACAGGTTAGCATATGGAGATTAAAGAGTTCGGACTGTGGAATAGGGTTATGATTACTAGGAATTGGTTCTAAACAAAAAGACACAAATACAATTTGAATATGACAAATATTTAATCAAGTGAATTTAAATGTTCTGCCTCCCAAAGCAAAATAACGCCCTGAATGTCATCTCTTGACATTGCTGTCGAAATTCTTCGAGAAAATGTCCATAAAAATGCTTTGCCTTGTCATTCCTCGACTTAAAAGGAGGGTATACCGACATATATATATATATATATATATATATATATATATATATATATATATATATATATATATATATATATATATATATATATATATATATATACATATATATATTGAAGAATCGGCGTTTCTGTGCATTTTTTACTAAGATACGGAAAAATAGAGATAGAAGAGAGAGAGCGGGAGAGGGAGGTGAGAGGGAGAGAGACAGAGAAAGAGAGACAGAGAGAGACAGAGAGAGACAGACAGACAGAGACAGAGAGACAGACAGAGAGAGACAGAGGGAGACAGAGAGAAAGAGAGAGAAGAATCACAGCGTTTCTGCGGAATTTTTTACGTAGAAACGGAGCAAGAAAAGGCAGGGAACTCTGAGGTATAGGTGAGAGTGGGTAAAGTACAGAAACATCTCTAAGAATTTTCATTGCGGAAGTCTGAAGTACCTTTCTGTGCGTACAGGTATACAGAAATGCCCTATTGAACAATGCCCCCGGCAAAAAAGAGGCTTATCTAAATGCCATTAGTGTGCATCAAGATATACATATATTTGCAATTTTATAACTTTTCACAAGCCAAAATACGGCCGCAAGCATTTCGGTGTGTCAATGGGAACATTATCCACGTCAACGTTTAGTGTTTTGCTGATCCTCTTCAAGAATCAATATCTGTGTTGAAGACAAGACTCGCCTGTGGTGTCTGTAACATATATCTGAAATCAAGTTAATGCTGCTTCGACACGGTGATGTTTCTTGCCTGTTAAGCTAGAAGTTTAAATATGTTGTGATACAAAGGAAAAAAAAAAAAAACTCGCATTTATTTCTTAAAACGACATTGGTTTCTACTCGTGCGAGCACGGACCAGCTTTGTGAACCAAGGAACACACATTTCCCATAAAGCATTTCCCATGAGGCCGGGCAGCTGTGTAGATTATACAAAATGCAACAGATTATGCAAAACTCTTTGTCAAATTGTATTTGAAGACAGAAGCGTAAAATAAATTGTATCTTATTATTCCGGTATATTCAAAAGGCACAAATTTTCCAGAGGTACTAATTTTCCCAAATTTTCCAGAGTGGTAAAAGTCGGCAAAACAAAAACCGGTAAATTTCTGTGAATTGCAGTCTACAGACGTACAACTGAGCCACGTCTCACACGATTGATAATTAATTACAAGGTTCCTAGATAAATTGGAAAAAAGATGTGATAAATTCGAGAAAAAAAGCATTTCTTACTAAAGCTTGATAACTATGTGTATAAAATTTGTCTCGAATGGCAATTGGTAACGAGTTTATAGTCACTGGTAAACTGCATCGAAGGCAGTTTTAAGCAAAAACATAAGACTACCGCTTAACAAACAAATTTTCAGCACATCTAGTATCACAGGTATAAATTTCCGTATTTGGGAGCAAAGGTAACTTTTGGGTATTTATAAAAAGGGTTTGATTTAAGAATCTATAATAAAACTTTAGTTTTGCAATTTTGAAAATATTTTCAACTTTGAATAACCCCAGTTCTTTTTTAACAATGGGTCAGTATGTTCGTTGTATTTATTGTATGTTAAAGTTCTGATGACTTTCTTTTGAATTGTTTGTAGGCTAGAGCTCTTGAATCCCCAAAGAAGAATCCCATAATTTATATGGGAGGAATGACGGAAATATAAATTTTGAGTTTTGCATCAATTGGTAGAATTATTTTCAGGTTGTTCAAAATCGCTAGGGATTTTGAGACCTTACTACTTATTTCAATTATATGAGACATCAAAGTAAGGTTTGTATTAAATACAATACCCAGAAAATTAAAAGTTTCAACCCGTTCAATTAAGAATTTTTTTTTGTCATTTTTATAACAGGTATTTTGAATTTCTTTTGAAGTTGGTGCAACTTCATATATATATATATATATATATATATATATATATATATATTTTTTTTTACATTTAGATAATTTGTATCTTCGTCAATGTCATAAACTGTGTTTTTTCCAAATTGATTAAGACAAGTTGATAGGGTAGAGTCATCGGCATACATTATATGTTCGAATTTGGGTCTAGCACAAGCTAAATAATTTACAAATATGAGGAATAACAAAGGTCCCAAAATTGAGCCGTGTGTTACTCCAGTTGTTATAGGTAATAGATCAGAATTTACATTATCATAGCACGTTAATGCAGGAAAATACGATCCCTGAATGCAATGAAATAGATTCTTCCTTAGCAACTGTATCACATTTATGTCAGGTAGGGTTTTCACTCTCGTCAACCGCCACCCGCCAGTAAGTCTGTACAACAAAAAAGTATACAAGTTTGCCCTTCATTTCTGTCCTGCGAGGTGAAAGTGTGACAAGAGTTAAGGGCTGGGGGGGGGGGAGGGGGGTATACCATTATAACGACCTTGCTTTCAAGACCAAGACAAGGTTTTTTTTTATACGTGTGAAACTTGCCTCGCGCTCAAACACGCAGCTCCCTTCGATGAATACCTCGCCATGAAACTTACGCCGTGTAACAAGAGCTGCACTGTAGTATTTCATACTGGTACCCTTAAAAAAAATATTAAGTGTTTGCCTGAAGGCAGGATGATCATTAGATCCAGGGCAGAGTTCAAAAGCTATAAAATTCATCAAATAAATAGTGATAAATATAATTAACAAGCAAATGTTAAGCTTCCCCCCCTCCCCCCAAAAGGCCAAAAATATATCCGTAACGTTGCAAACTTTGGTGCACATGCATATTAATTCTTAACAACCGCGAGTCAAAAGGCATACCATTTCTGAGGAGGAGAAGCAGTCCTAACAAAGCAGCGCGATGCCTCATAATGGGCCAACTACTGTCCCCAGTCTATGACTATGTCCACACACCTCTATATGATTCTATACCTATTATCGCTCATGGAATGGTTATTGCGGGCTGCTAGAATGGCTTGGTACAAAACGGAGTCAAACCATATTAAGAAAATAGTGAGCTATTGCAACATAGGGCGAACAATAATTGCGCAGAACACAACTATTCAGAAGAAGCGATTGGAGACATTGATCCATAAAGACAAGATACCGTATAATGCTGAGCGGACACAAAGGGTAACAGCGTTTTAGTCGGCCCAAAGTGGCAGTAGGAACCAGGTAATTTAAGCTCTCAAGTGCGCATGCTGAGAAAGCGAGGTAGCTTTCAGGCGTTCAAAGTATTACGCGCTCAAGACAGAAGAGCTAGGTCTGGATGATGGCTTGGCGGTGTTTCGCTACTAATTCAACCCGCAATAAATGTAAAGAAACCAGGTTGCAGTCTGTACCTTCCACAAAAACTTATAAACCCAAACATGTCAAATGCAAATTGTTCCTTATAATTCTGAATCATCTGAGAACAAGAAGAACCAGTCATCATTGAGAAAGGTTTAAGATATTACCATTTGCTACAGCCAAAGTTCTGACAGCAGTCACGCCGCCTAGCGCGGTGATTGGGAGTACGTGCATTGAATATTCAGTCGCTACGCTGAGTATATTGACAGCTAACCTGTCAATAAATACTGCACACTGTCTGAGGCAAAAATATGTTCCTGTGGTCAGGATTATGTTAGAGACAGCCGCCGGTACCTGTAAGAGTCATTTCTAATATGCACTGTATAATCCTTCTATCTGGAAGGCGGCCGAATTGCTCGCATAATACCTGGTAGATGACATGAAAGGAGTGATGGTCTTGCTTAAAATTGATATTCAAGTTCGGGCAAGCAGGGGATTCGTTGTGCCTCGTCAGACGGTTGAGGCGAAAATTGTGTGAACGATGATTTTTGCGACAATGCTTCAGGGAAAAGGTCTCTCATCGGGGGATACAGTGAGTGCTTCATGGGTCATACATTGACTCCGTCAAGGGTCTTACATTGAGTGCTTCATGGGTCATACATTGACTCCGTCAAGGGTCTTACATTGAGTGCTTCATGGGTCATACATTGACTCCGTCAAGGGTCTTACATTGAGTGCTTCATGGGTCATACATTGACTCCGTCAAGGGTCTTACATTGAGTGCTTCATGGGTCATACATTGACTCTGTCAAGGGTCTTACATTGAGTGTTTCATGGGTCATACATTGACCCCGTCAAGGGTCTTACATTGAGCGCTTCTGCTTTATCAAATAGAGAGTACATCAATTCACAAAATTAAAAGAATAATAATAATAAAAAGCGTAAAGGATGTGGTTCTAAAACGGAAATGACTGTTTCCACTGGCACGGCAGTTTTCTTTATAGCTGAATATTTCTTTCGAGGATCTTTCTTGCAATGTCTTACCTGTGTCCTCCGCCACATCTAATGGCCTTTTCGTGGTTTTCTGTGCGGCGCAAAGAGCTTAACTGGACCCTCTCGAAAAATATGTTTACACCGTTTCGAAAGTAACCACATAAGGCTTAACATTTCAAGACGAAATAGTATCAAGGTAGGGTTAACATTTCAAGACGACAAAGACAGCTGTGCTGTAAATTGCAGTCAACTATTAATGCTGCTGATGTTCCTGTACCATATACGGTATGACACTCTCATTAGACCTGATACAAACGGATGCTCGGTGTTCGTGTAAAACGGACCTGAGTGTTCAGCGGCGTATGGTACGTTTCATAGGACATGTGCAAAATCGATTGATATGACCAAAGTAGATTCGATGTAAAAGTAAAAGGTATGACAATATTAATAAGACTTACGAATATGATTTAAAGGTCAAGCCATTACGAAATTGATATGACTGTCATTGTTATAATGTATAGGTCAAAACAATTAAATATTGGCACGATTTGCATGGATGTAATATAAAGGTCGAAACAAGAAAGGGTGAAATGGCTGTTGTGGATAGGTCATATCGCAACAAAACTGTTATAAATTTTATTCAAGAATCCGCAGTTCAAACAGGACAAATTCTTTATGACTTGTGGGAAGAATGGACAAGTCATAATATGACAAAATTAATATGAACTCTGGATAGAATGTGGAGATCAAAGCAGCACAAAATTGATTTGAGTGCTATGGATGGAATATGAAGAAGGTTAAAACATGACAAAATTGTTCATATCAGATATATTGGTATCATTTTTGTTGTGTCTCATTTCAGACTGTATCCATCTCAGAAGGCTGTAGTGCCAATGTAGCCTCCTCCATCTACTTCAAGGGGCTACATCCCCAGTATAGCCTCTTTGATCTACCTTTGGAGGATATATTCCTTCTATAGCTTTCTTGATCGACCTAAAGAGGCTAGACTCCCACTATTGTTTTATTGCTCTACCTAAGGATGAGAGGGGTTGACTAAAAGACATCCACATAATAAATAGACTTTCAAAAAAATTGGATCGACACCCGCTTCAGCGTCAAAAGTTTCAATAATATCCCCTCCCACCCCCAAATAAATGGGATAAAACAACAACAAAAATAGAAAGGACGAAGGAAGGTCTCTCTTCAGTACATATTTAAATAATAATTTTTTTTTGCGCAAGGTCCGCGTTATAATTCATTCAACCTAGAGTACTCTTTATATTCCGATTGATTATTGCACTTTAAGGAACAAAATATAAAAAAGAACAAAAAACAAAACAAATAAAACCCCTAAACTAAACAAACAAACAATCAAAAATAAAAAAACACGAACAAAAACAAGAAACAAAAAAAAAAAAAAAACAAACAAACAAAAAAAAAAAAACAAAAAAAACCCACAAAAATATTAACTAAAATTTCCACATTTGTTTAATGTGTAAAGACCTGTTTAAGTTCCATGTTCACATTTCTATTGGAAAGCATACTATTGATGGTAAGTATATCCCACGAGCGATAGAAAAATTAGACCTTTGATTTTTTTTTTGTTTACTGTTTTCCTTGCACTCTAAGTTAGTGTATTGCCGTTTTGTTATACATCAAACTCAGCTTCAGAAATGCTCTTTGAGACTGGAGCGTATGAGTTACTTTCATTAATTAAAAGGATGAAAAAGAGCTGTTTTACATTCATATTTGTTATGTCAAAATTTGGTTCTTTGATATTGGATGTTTAACCTTAAGTCGAAACTTGGTTCATCAATACTGGACCTTTTTAACCGTAATTTATCCAATATTAGACCTTTTCGATATGTTGAGGGCAATTTCAGGTCCATATATAGTGGCGTCACTTTCATTGAAGCAGCATTTTTTTTCTATGTCGGTCTCACCGGAAGATTGCCGAAAAGAAACAATTATAATTGAAAACAACAAATATAATAAAGAATTAAGTGGAAAAAAGAAAGAAAGAAAGAAAGAAAGAAAGAAAGAAAAAGCAGAAACAAAACACATAGAAAAAATAAAAGATGGACTGGGAACACCGAAAAAAACCTAAAGCATTTACATGCATTTTTTAACTTTTAGCATATTATTGATTTTTATTTTTTCAAGTGGTTCTAAAGATATCTGCCAGTTTTGTAAAAGGTCCACGCTCGTACAGTACATTTTATTTATTAAGCAGCTAAGATGAGTCCGCAGTATGTCTCATAATGGTATACCTGGTAAAGTGATAAGAGTGTTACGAGTAGTTTGGAGCTGTATCACCGTAAAGACTAGCTTAAATGCGGTTGAGCTATGCCCCAGTTAACCGCAGAGACAACCATGGTAGTTTGAAAGCAATCAAGCTATGCTCCACTATCTTGTGTCGGACTCAATGAAGTTATTAATTCACACAATATTATACATAAGCAAAGGATACATTGTTGCAAAGCCTATGGTCAACAGATCATAATTAGGATAAAATCATGACCCTTTCCTTTAAATGGGTACCAAAAATCTGCTTTTATCTGAAATTACGATGTGACACCGATTGCAAACATGCAGAAATAACTTGCTACCGGTTCAACCATATTCTGTAGTGTTTTCAATGAATAGCTAAATTGAGGTCTCAGCTGAGCATGCGCATTGAAACTGGGCCACATGTCATTGCGGATAACATTCTGTACTAGTCAGCCAATGTAGGATTTTAGACTCATGTGAATGTGATTGTTAATGTTTATTGCCACATATCATAACAATACATCAAAATAAAAAAATAATACAATATTGTCATATTACAAAATCGTTAGTACACATATATGTAATTTAACATATAATCTGTTTTACGATGCGCCTTTACATGATACCAAGTGGAAAAATATATGTATATCAATATAGTTTACAATCCTTAACGTACAATACTTAGTTGTATTTCATAACAAGGGGAAAAACACGTACTAATGCTTATTTACAATCCTTAACGTAATGTTCTAAGTTGTTTGCAACAAAAAAAAAAACAAAAAAAAAAACAAAAAAAAAAAAAAAAAAAAAAAAAAAAAAAACAAAAAAAAAAAAAAAAAAAAACATATATTTTATTCCTATTGAATAAACTGTTATTGGGGATGTCTGTTAGAAATCCTGGTACATTGTTCCAAACTGAAGGTCCATGTTACTTTATGCCAAATTTTGACCTATTGCATTTGACGGTTTTTACATGATAGTTGTGTTGTGGTCTTGTATTATGTGTATGTATCCCTGTATTAAATGTGAAAAAATATGGAAAAGATTATTGGTAACTCATGGCGGCATCCTTTGTTAAAAGCAGGCATCTATGCTTGTTCTATTCCTTAAGGGATAAGAAACAAAATGTGGGTGGATGACCTTGGAGGTCATTTGCAAGGTCAAAGAGTCCACGTAGCATAATACAACCAATATTTGTACATTTAAGAAATAAAATTTCATCTTTATCATATATACATTTACCAGACTTTAGAACTGACCAAAATAGATAAGTCAGAGATGTAGATAGGATCATTTTATGCTAGTTCTAGTGTTTGAACACCATGTGGCAGCATAACTCCAGTGGGTTAACTGCTTATTCATAGATATACATATATGTGCTCTGTGCGTTTTGTTAATACCCATGGCATATATCAGTATGGTTCCTTCTTTTCCTACTGAAGTTTATGTATGTGCTTGTTTGTTTGTTTGTTTGTTTGTTTTTTCTTTTTTGTGTGTGCATTTGTGTGCACAGTGTCGAGAAAAATAGCACAGAATAATAATATAATTTGCTGCGCAAATTCATACTTACCACAATACTTACCATACTGTCTTCCTGCAGCATTGAGGGATCAAAGCCTGAGAACTTGCAGTGTTAATAAACATCTCAATGGATTTCACATGGACGATTTATACACGTGTAGTATTTCGTCGTGTTGAATATCGAAATACCGCCTGGCGACCTGGGTATGGTACCTCTAGAACGGGTCGCTGGCTACAAAAGACAGCGCTCCAGTTGATTTAGTAAATAATCTTCTGACTGCTGAGGATTGTGGAAAAGAGAATCTGCTTTTAAATGTAACTCAGCACCTAGTTGAGCAGAGCATCAAATTTCATGACACTCCTAAAAATCACAATTCAAAAACATTTGCAAATATCTACAAGGCAAAGGTTTTCATGAAAGACGATGTGCAAAAGAATATCAAAGGTGACAGAAAGCTGCTGCTGCAACGACTGCTGATTGCAACTAATGCAGGTCGTCGAGTGGACATGCTTAAAATTCTTCGGCATGACCTTTCACGCATACCACTTTCCTCGGCAAAAGCGGGAGGTGAAATGAACTCTGCACCTGAAGCAGACTTGCTAAACATACTGACAACAGGGAATTAATATAGCATCAGTGGTTCCAGAAGCAGATATGAAATAATGTGTCCTAATTATTGGGCATGCGCTCATTCAAGCACTTGGTCAACCTCGTAGCTGCCAAACCTTCGGTGATTATGCAAACGTGTTCATGAAATCTGTGGCACAGCACCTTAGGGAACAACAAGAGTTGATGTTGTATTTGACAGATATCTTGGGAACGACTCCATAAAGGGACTTGCAAGAGCCAAACGAGCAGGGAAGAAAATGTCCATACGGAAATTTATTGATGGACCTCAGGTTCTTCTTCCACAGGTTTGGAGCCAATTTAGTGCCATCATGGCCATGGAAGAGAACTAAGCTGATTTTGCAAAATTTTTGTCTGAGATCTTTATGACTAGAGGCAAGGATGTGCAGGAGCAGTATGCCATTGTAACAGGAGGTGGCTTCACAACAGCTACAAATACAAGATCATCCAGAAGAAATGTCTTCAAACTAAGTGGAAACCACGAAGAGGCTGACACTAGGCTGGTACTACATGCACGTGAAGCAGTTCACCAAGGCTATGAGAGAGTGATAGTTATGCCCAGAGACACAGCAAAGGCAAGCGAGACATGGCGGATCTCTTGAAAAGGTAAGAATAGAAGATGCTATCCTATTCAAAATGGTGCAAGATTCTTCAAATGGACTCCCATAGATACCCAAAACAATGCTATAATATGTTGTTTGAGTTGGATATAGCTGGAAGGTGTAACTGGGCTACACATGTCAAGTCTTTATTATTCAAATTTGGTTTTGGCACAGTCTGGATATCACAAGAAGTCGGAAATGTTGCATGGTTTAAAGAAGTTTTCTCTAAAAGATTGAAGGACTGTGCCATCCAAATTTGGCATGATTCAGTCACAGAAAATCAAAAGTTGAATACTTCTTGCCTTTTCAAATCTTTGTTAGAACCAGAAAAATATCTTAACTGTGTAAATGTTATCACTTTTCGAAATGCTATTACTCGCTTTAGATGCTCAAGTCATGGTCTGCACATTGAGAAAGGAAGATATACTGGTACAGTGAGGGAAGAGAGAATTTGTTTATTATGTAATACTAACAAGATTAAGTGTGTTGAAAATGAATTTCATTTCTTGATGGTTTGTCCATTTTACTCAGACTTACGTGAGAAGTACTTGAATAAGAACTATTATTTATATCCTTGTACTGAGAAAATGATTATTCTATTAAAAAGTGACAAACCAGAAATATTATGTTCATTAGGAAATTATTTGTATCAAGCTTTTAAGAAGAGAGAGTTTCTTTTGTTAAATATGTAAAAATACAAACCTGGTGTCTTTTTCCATTATTTCAAAATACTATTTTAATGTACATATTATGTATTGACAGGCAGGAGGCCTTTTATTACGAAATAAATGATCTATTCTGAAAATCCTATTCATGCCATGTCAGAAAAAAAAACTTGTACAGCAAGTAAAGGCAAATCCATGCTTTCACAGGCTGCGATAAGACGTCATCATTCAATGGCCATGGAAAAAAGTCCTGTCGGAAAATTTTCCTGACACAGCCAGCACTTCTCAGTCGCATTAAGTGTGATGGATCTGTTGAGCAGGCTGAAATTTTTGTATCATTTGTATGGCACACCTAAAGCACAGAGTGTGAACCATGCAAGGTTATCTCTATTTGCCTTAGCTACTAAAGCTCTTGAGGGACTACCACTAACATGTAATGCTCTCAAGTTGCACTTTGTCAGTGCAAATTACCAAGCCAAGATATGGCTCCAAGCTGACAGAGAGCAGATTGCCTAACTGTGACTGTTACAAACATGATTGATTATCACTATATTACAATTTGCATACAAACCAAAAAATATATATATATATGTATGTATAAAACCTACCTTTATAAGCTTATTTTCTTATGATCCAAAGCCATGCAGTTTTATCTGGAGGCAAATGTTATGAAGCCAAACATTGTAATGAAATTAAATCAAAATGCGTTTTACTTTTTCATTGCCATGAGCTACTGCATCCGACTTGTACTTTACATGGTTCACTATGATATATTACAATTCCTCGTTCAATGAGCTCTCAATCAATTTTACCAAGCCTCGAATTAGGAAGATTTCAGTTATTATCTTGTTTTGGTCCACAGCCTCCCTCGGCGTTCTGTACATGCAAAGTGCACTGAAGAAAACATTTGTCTCAATCTTAAAACTTGATAGTTAAAGAGTTAAACGTTATGTTTTCGTTTGTCAATTAAGGACTACATGATTTATCATGTGTAAAGCATAGCCCTTAACATCTTTACTATCACCGTCTTCTAAAACGTGGTGGTTCCTAAAGTTCAAATGTAAGTGAAAAATGACCCTATTTCACCTATGTGACCTTATTTAACCTTTTGATCTTCAACATTTGACCATTTATCATATATCAAATATAATCTTAAGCATCCTGGATATGTGTGTCCTAAAAAGTAGTGTTTTAAAGATGTTAAAACTACAGGAGGCGAAAGAATCTGGTATTTATGCTATATTTGACCTTATTTGACCATTTGACCTTAAAATGACCTTAAAAATAAAAATTTGGAGTGACATCCATCCACATGTCATTCCTTACCCTGTGGCAAATTGATATGGCATAGAGGCCAGCTTTTAACCAAAAATACCATCAAATTTATTGGTAAGCCCTTTTCAGAACATGGAAATGTACAGAAGTCTATCTTGAAAATGGGGAAAAAGCTACTATAAATGAAAGCTTAGATTATGTAGTGGTTTCCTTGTGTTTGTTATTATCAATAGTTCAAAGTGATGAATCCAGGTCTCATGTATGGTTAGAGATTGGGCCAAAAATCACAGGAATCTGCTTCAAAACAGCATAAATTGTCACGGGAAGCCATCAATCTGGCGCGCTTTTGATACCGCTGTCAAGAGCTTTGGCAAACATTTCCCAACTCCTTGGTGCTAATATGCTCAACCCTCTCACGATAGATGCCCACAACACTGGCAATATGTTGAGTGGTCAATCGTTGATCAGGCATCACCACGTCATGCACCCGAGTAATGCTTTTGGGCGTGGTTGCTGTTGAAGGCTTTCCTGGACGCGCGTCATAGTCAAGGCTCTTTCTGCCATGCTTGAATTCCACAGCCCACTTCTTCACAGTGGAAAAGGAAAGGGCTTCATCCATGTAAGTGGAGACCATGTCGGCATGTATCTGTGTTAAAGTTAGCCCTTTCTGTTACATGTACTTGATGACCGCCCCAAAGCCAGTTTCGTCCATTTCTGGTGACTTCAATGGGTAGGTTCATGAGATGGTCTGGTACAAAGACACTTATCACAATACAGTTGCAGTTTATATGTCTACGATTCATGGAACGATTGTACCTTTGGCGGCAAAAGTTTGAATCTGATTGACATATCCCACTCAGGCTTAGAACCTCTTAACCAGTCCTCGTATGTGGCCAGTTATTATCTGAAAAGAGTTTGCAGTTTGATAAACCGTTATGATATTATATCCACATTTGTATATTCATGTTATATTACATTGTAATTTCTGATCAAAGAAGTCGTTTATTTTTACAATAACTTTAATCAAAGGGACTATTATAGCTTGTATAAATCATGGCCATCTAAACAATATTTACCTTGCTTACACGTATGTGAATACTTTTCGTTCACACAGCCTGAGAAGTGATACTGTACTTAGCTTACCAGGGCATAACTGAATTATCTTTAGAAATATTGGCTAATCAAATCGGAAGTATTAAAGCATATTTTGAGGTTCAGATGCAATCCGTTTCAGCATTTTAATGCATTGTCAAGCTCCATGACACATACATGTAAAAATAATGTTCAATCCAGCAACTGGATGTATATATATATACATACATATATGCAAGAAGAACATGGCATAAGTTTAAAAGCGAAATGTATATTTTTTTCTAAACAAATTGCTTTATATCTGTGCCAGCTTTGCTAAAGAGTTCAATGTAATTTTTTCAATGCCATTAAAAGTGGATGTCTAATCTGCAAGGTGATACGTGATATAGTTTTCTTGATGGAAAACTAGTTGAAAAAGTAGAAATATGTGTACATCTTGGGCACACCATTGGACAAACTTCCTTTGCTTCATCCATTGAACGAACTGTTGGGGGTTTTTTTAAGTAAATTTATTAATGGTGCAATTTGGAACAACTTCTGCCTGCTTACATCACAGGTTGTTTCAATCCTATTCTACGTCTTTATATGGGGAAGAATTCTGGGATTCTTCAGATAAGGAAGTCGATAGGGTTTTCTTTTCCTGGTGTGAAGCAGTTGGTTTTTATGGAAAGTACCCAGCGGAACTCACTCTGTTCTTCTTCCATTGATTTCACATGATGCGCCTGTAGAAGGGTGAATCTACCGACGACCCTTTAAATTCATTCACAGCATAACTCACATTGATAACCATGTTATAAAAACATGCAATAAGCTAGAGTTTCAGGAATCCCGTTCTCCTGTGGAAAGATCATTTTATTTCCTGTTAAATAAATATAAAATTGATAGAGGTACTACGTTGGATGAAGAAATCGTTGAAAGTTGAAAGTTTATTATTGTCACAGCACAAAGCTTGTTCCGAGCGTATTTATTAAATCCTGCGCACATTGCCCTGATAGAGTAAAAGCACATGCCTCTGTCATCCGGGAATTATGCGACATACGTGACCAGTGTACAACAGGTGTCTTGCGCCCATGTGAGGCAAAGTTACTCATTGAAAATATACTTTTATGTATAATGTGATAATACCGTATAATATAAATGGGAGTAAACGATGATCTGCGAAAACATTAGTGAAAAATAAGCCACGATATAAAAGTCCAATATTTCTTCAATTTACAACTTTTTCAAATTCATTTCCACGACCTGACATCTTATATATATATATATATATATATATATATATATATATATATATATATATATATATGTATATATATATGTACATACATACATACATAGATACATACATACATACATACATACATACATACACGTTCAGTACAGTGCCAGTATGTATATATGTATGTGTATGAAGAGACTC
>OZ026623.1:7808213-7958213 GCA_964020975.1 Hermodice carunculata | reverse complement strand
TGTGGATTGAAACCAACATCCATTTACGAATATTCTACACAAGCGTCGGTAGACGCTTGTAAACATAGCATGGTGCCATTAGAAGTTTTTAAGCTTATGGTAGCAACTTGCAAAACGGTAAAATATATGTTTATTTAAAATTGCACAATCATTCATAATATTCGGAATGGCGTGGTGGCTCAATGCCTTTTCAGTGCCTTTTCAGTTCGCCATAAGCTCTCAATTTTGTCCGGGTTTAATTATTACTAAGGTACTGCTCCTATTGACGTTGAAACATTCTGCCAATGCGTCTTTTAAAACACGCTGCAGGAATATTATCTGAGCTGCAGCATCTATTATAACATATGTTATCAAAATCACATATATATTTATAAACAATTCAAAATTTGTACTTGCTTCAGTTGATCACAATCGATATGCAGTATGTTAAACAAAAGACCATATCATATTGGCTCCAGGCTTCACTCAACAATTGCGATACAATATTTAAACATTATCGCGAGTACAAACACGCAAGAGAGTAGTGGCCCAATTCACTGAACACATCAAAGTTACAGGTTCTTGTTTGCTTATACTCAGAAATAACAAAAAAAAAAAAAAAAAAAGAAACAACCATAAAAAAACAGACCAAAAACTAAAAAACACCAAAGCCATAACATAAGTATAACAGGTAAAAATCACCTCCCCCCCCCCCCTCCAAGAAAAAACAGCCCTCCCCCCTTGTATGATTCACTTGATGCAAAATATTTCTCTGGCTGCACAGTTAAGGTAAGATTGGCGTATGTGCAACTTTTTTATTGATTTATTTGCTTCTTGGTACGTTTGATTGCTAT
Organism: Hermodice carunculata; assembly: GCA_964020975.1. Taxonomy (NCBI): domain Eukaryota; kingdom Metazoa; phylum Annelida; class Polychaeta; order Eunicida; family Amphinomidae; genus Hermodice; species Hermodice carunculata. The sequence continues at coordinate 7,957,380 of OZ026623.1, read as the reverse complement.
GTGTGTATGTATGTGTGTATGTATGTATGTATGTAAGCGTGTAAATAGTATGTATGTATGTATGTATGAATGTGTGTATGTATGTATGATGTATGTATGTATGTGTGTAAATGTATGTATGTATGTATGAGTGTACGTATTGTATGTATGTATGTATGCATGTATCTATCTATCTATCTATCTATCTATCTACCAATCTATCTATCTATCTATCTATCTATCTATCTATCTATCTATCTATCTGTCTGTCTGTCTCTCCGTCCGTCCGTCTGTCAGTTTGTCCGATTTATTTATTTATTTATTTATTTATTTATTTATTTATTTATTTATTTATTTATTTATTTATTTATTTATTTATTGATTGATTGATTGATTGCTGAAGCGGTAGTAGCCTTAGCGTCTATGCCTATGTCAGTAGGCCGAAGCATTAATCCTAATATTGCTGAAGCTGTAGCAGGCTTACTCAGTATGCCATGTGAGCATTCCAAAAGTTTCGTGCCACTTTTGCGCCGGCCGTAATTTCCTCATCACAGTTTTTTTTTTTTTTTTTTTTTTTCTCGTGACATAAAACGACCCACTTGCCCTGATTTATATGCCTGAGTATCAACTTTTTAAGACAATTCCCATATTAGATTCCTCCTTTACACACACACACGCATATATATATATATATATATATATATATATATATATATATATATATATATATATATATATATATATATATATATATATATATATCGCACATGTAGTGCACATATTGCATGTTGATAGATTTCGTAAAATTCAAGGAAACAATACATTTTGTTTTAGTAAAACTACCCGAATATATATACAGCAGGCACTTGCGTGTTTTGATTTTCAGCGGAAGTAGAGCAATCTGCATGAAACGTATTGGGACAGAACAGTTATAAACATTTTAAAAAGTGCAGGAATCTAGATGCAATCTTTGTAAACGCGGATTCAGAGCACAGTATTGCTTGAAAGGGCACTGCATAATTCCACCTGAAGCACTGTACCCATCGATGGTTTAGTCATGAAAACTGCCATCGGCATCATATTTAAGTAACCCAAAGGTGATCCAGGCGTATCATACTGTTGCATATGATCGACGGAAATCATTAAAACAAGCGCATAGGCGTTTGCTATCCTTCCGATATGATTATTTGGAATTGCCCGAACTGTATTTTTGGATTAAGTGTGCGTAAGAAATGGCTTTGCACGTCACCACTTCATCAAGTTCTACGAAACGTTTCCAAAACTGTTGAACGTTTCTATTTTGAAAGAAAGACATTGTGCACACTGCACTATTGCGTTAAAACTGAGCCTGGTTACTTTTTCCGTCTGCAAAAAGCTTCCCCTGTGGCAATGATAAACTTGTCACAATGCTAAATTTTGTGCTTAGTTGACTTCCCAGTCAGCTGATTTATTAAATAGGTAGTGATGCGTCGTCTTTCGTATGTCCACAGTCTGTCCGTTCACAGTTCACATTCTCAACTTGTTCTGCTAAACTACAGGCCACATTCTATTCAAACTGGTGTGGGCGTGCCTGTCCAAGACTCTGTCACTTTTGTTCAAATGGTCGTAACCCAGCGATTGTTGGATCGTTTATGATTTTTGTAGTGGGTGGTTGGAATGAGGGTTGGGGACAAATCTCTAAAACAAACAAACAAACAAACGAAAACCAAAAAAAAAAAAAAAAAAAAAAAAAAACCTTGAAAAACAATTCCTTCAAAATTGCATTGGGACACTTGTGGTGTTGCCAGTTTTTTCCTATTTTTTTTACGACATTTTGTGTGTTAAAGCTATTTTCGACTTCTTTAAAACCGCCAGTTATCTTCTTTAAAACCGCCAGTTACATTCGTCTGAAAATCAGTGGAAATGAAGTCTGTGGTGGGGTGAAACAAAATTATTTACTGGGTCATGATATACCGCATTTTTCATTTTGGGGTATTTATTGGTTAATACATATATTCTCATAAATAGCAGTAAAGTCAATGGAAATTGTAGTGATCAGTAACATATATTACTTCTTTTTTCCGAAACCGTAAACTGCATTCAGTTCAGCTTTGTTGGGTATGTACATTCGGCGGTTCGTTACGAAGAGTGTTTAATGGTCACGCTGCAAGGAGTTTTGGAATTTCAATGAATATATATATATATTTTTCGCTTCTCCAAAGTCGTCAGATTCACTTCAAACTTGTTATGTGCCATAGGTCGGTCTCTACTAATTTTGTTCCAAAGTTTACTTACCAATGATAATTTGAAATTTTTATCTTATTTATTTTTATATTGTATTTTATCTTTTTAATTTTTTGTAATTTTTTTATCAAAGGTCGGGACAATAGGCAAGGCGACATGTTCACGTTAGCAGCAGTGATGGCAGTCTTAGACAAGGGTATCTTAATATCATTCTGGAGTTCACAGGGCCACTTCAGTCTGCATATGTAAGGTAAGCTGAGCACAGGACTGTCAGTTTCTTCTTGTTTAAGGTTGTTAGAAACAGCATCAGCCAGATGATTCATTGCTTTGCAATGGTATCATTTTGTATCAGTATCTTTGGGAGGCACCTGTTGCGAACTTGTGTCCTTCTGCTTGTTTCACTTCTCACTCTTTGCCAAGCATAACAAGCTAGTTTTTCAGGTTATAAAATGTATTTCTTGCCGTAATATCAATTTGTTCTTTCTTAGTAACGTCGTACGCTATGTCCATAGACAAGTTTTATTACTTTTTGTTTGTTTGTTTGTTTGTTTGTTTGTTTGTTTGTTTTTTTTTTTTTTTGTTTTTTGTTTTTTTTTTTGTTTTTTTGTTTTTTTTGTTTTTTTGTTTTTGTTTTTGTTTTTTTTTTTGTTTTTTGTTTTTAGTCGTTAAATTCAATTCTGGCTTCAAACTCCCACCAGAAGCTAGGCATTGGCTTTGTGGCTATATAGTGATTAGTCATTGACCAACCTCGGAAAAAAAGAGTATGAGGCAAAGATCAGAAGTTTACTCCGGGGATTAGCATCCTAAATCCAAAGTGCCAAATGCTGATTGTATTAAGTGTCACAACTTATGATATTTACCCGTTGACACATTTGAGTATAGCCAAAGAGCAAAAACTCTATGGTATTGGGTCGTTCTGGTGTATTTGTGTTCTGCCACGATGCGTCGATTATCTTATAGTGGATGTGCATTTTATCATCATCAAATGGGTAGTGCTTTGGTATGCAATATCCTGTAGCAAATGAGCGCAGTTATTTTCAAAGGTGCAAGCGATGCGTTCCACTTATTTTGGATCATGCAAGTAAGTGAAATGAATAATGGAATTTCTAGGTTCTCTTCGCGGTTGTCTGATTTGGCCGATTAACATGAAGTCGGCATAATACAATTTGTTGGCTACCTAAGATAATTACTTCCTATGTTGGTATACCTGGATAGGGGTGCGTTCATGCCGAGTCTCCATATTGGAGCCTTAAGTCTGTTTTAGTTTTTGCCTTTGGGGCCATTTTGTAGCAGCTGCGTACAAGGATCATCCGAAAGGCCTCGTACTTAAATACACTTTCGGAAAAAAAAACGACCATTGCGTCCTCTTAACGACCTCATATTCCAGCTCATTTTAGCATATTCTCGCACAAACATTGTCATAAAGGTCCTTTTTTCATTCACGTCGATTCTTTTGTTTTCAATATTGCATTTGGTGAGCTATGGACTCATTGCCTGGCTACAGCTTTGCTCCCTAAACTTCGAAGTCTGTTTTTCCAATTTGGCACTTAAAGTTACACATAATTTTCATTATAAGTCAGTTGCAGTTGTTATTGTCCGTCCTCTGTACCTTTTTTTATATGCTTGTTTCTTGGTCAATCATGAAAGATTACCCCAGTGGCGATTCATTTGTGCTATTATTTCTGAAAAGTTTCATATGTCAGTGTGATCTGAGGTTGCAGGAGATTTCGGATTTAGTGATAATCTTTCTTGATACTGACTTGGTATGGACAATCCTCGGCTTTCTCTACTTATCAAGTCAATCTGGGTAGATCTATACTGTTTCACAAAAACTCAAAATTATAAGTGTAACATCGTGGCTAGATTAGTGATTTAGTTACTCACTTTTATTTTCACTTTCCACTGCTTATTTGCACGTCTCCACTACTATGGGACCTGGGGGTGCTGTTGTCTTGTCTCCACTACTATGGGACCTGGGGGTGCTGTTGTCTCCACTACTATAGGACATGGGAGTACTGTTGTCTCCACTACTATGGGACCTGGGGGTGCTGTTGTCTCCACTACTATGGGACCTGGGGGTGCTGTTGTCTCCACTACTATGGGACGTGGGGGTGCTGTTGTCTTGTCTCCACTACTATGGGACCTGGGGGTGCTGTTGTCTCCACTACAATGGGACCTGGGAGTACTGTTGTCTCTACTACTATGGGACCTGGGGGTGCTGTTGTCTCCACTACAATGGGACCTGGGAGTGCTGTTGTCTCCACTACTATGGGACCTGGGGGTGCTGTTGTCTCCACTAATATGGGACGTGGGGGTGCTGTTGTCTCCACTACAATGGGACCTGGGAGTACTGTTGTCTCTACTACTATGGGACCTGGGGGTGCTGTTGTATCCACTACTATGGGACCTGGGAGTGCTGTTGTCTCCACTACTATGGGACCTGGGGGTGCTGTTGTCTCCACTACTATGGGACCTGGGGGTGCTGTTGTCTCCACTACAATGGGACCTGGGGGTGCTGTTGTCTCCACTACTATGGGACCTGGGGGTGCTGTTGTCTCCACTACTATGGGACCTGGGAGTGCTGTTGTCTCCACTACAATGGGACCTGGGAGTGCTGTTGTCTCCACTACAATGGGACCTAGGGGTGCTGTTGTCTCCACTACTATGGGACCTGGGGGTGCTGTTGTCTCCACTACTATGGGACCTGGGGGTGCTGTTGTCTCCAGTACTATGGGACTTGGGGGTGCTGTTGTCTCCACTACAATGGGACCTGGGTGTGCCGTTGTCTTGTCTCCACTACAATGGGACCTAGGAGTGCTGTTGTCACCGCTACTATGGGACCTGGGAGTACTGTTGTCTCCACTACAATGGGACTTGGGGGTGCTGTTGTCTCCACTAAAATGGGACCTAGGGGTGCTGTTGTCTCCACTACTATGGGACCTGGGAGTGCTGTTGTCTCCACTACAATTGGACCTGGGAGTCCTGTTGTCTCCACTACTATGGGACCTAGGGGTGCTGTTGTCTCCAGTACTATGGGACCTGGGAGTGCTGTTGTCTCCACTACTATGGGACCTGGGAGTTCTGTTGTCTCCACCACTAAGGGACCTGGGGGTGCTGTTGTCTTGTCTCCACTACAATGGGACCTGGGAGTGCTGTTGTCTCCACTACTTTGGTACCTGGGAGTGCTGTTGTCCCCACTCCTATGGGACCTAGGGGTGCTGTTGTCTCCACTACTATGAGATCTGGGGTAGCTGTTGTCTCTACTACTATGGGACCTGGGACTGCTGTTGTCTCTACTACTGTGGGACCTGGGAGTGCTGTTGTCTCCACTACTATGGGACCTGGGGGTTACTTTTGTCTTATCCCCACTACTATGGGAGCTGGGAGTGCTGTTGTCTCCATTACTATGGGACCTGGGAGTGCTGTTGTCTTGTCTCCACTACTTTGGGACCTGGGGGTGCTTTTGTCTCCACTACAATGGGAACTGGGGGTGCTGTTGTCTCCACTACAATGGGACCTGGGGGTGCTGTTGTCTCCACTACTATGGGACCTGGGGGTGCTGTTGTCTCTACTACTATGGGACCTGCGAGTGCTGTTGTCTCCACTACTATGGGACCTAGGTGTGCTGTTGTTTCCACTACTATGGGACCTGGGGGTGCTGTTGTCTCCACTACTATGGGACCTGGGAGTGCTGTTGTCTCCGCTACTATGGGACCTGGGAGTACTGTTGTCTCCACTACAATGGGACTTGGGGGTGCTGTTGTCTCCACTAAAATGGGACCTAGGGGTGCTGTTGTCTCCACTACTATGGGACCTGGGAGTGCTGTTGTCTCCACTACAATTGGACCTGGGAGTCCTGTTGTCTCCACTACTATGGGACCTGGGGGTGCTGTTGTCTCCACTACTATGGGACCTGGGAGTGCTGTTGTCTCCACTACTATGGGACCTGGGTGTTCTGTTGTCTCCACCACTAAGGGTCCTGGGGGTGCTGTTGTCTTGTCTCCACTTCAATGGGACCTGGGAGTGCTGTTGTCTCCACTCCTATGGGACCTAGGGGTGCTGTTGTCTCCACTACTATGAGATCTGGGGTAGCTGTTGTCTCTACTACTATGGGACCTGGGACTGCTGTTGTCTCTACTACTATGGGACCTGGGAGTGCTGTTGTCTTCACTACTATGGGACATGGGGGTTACTTTTGTCTTATCCCCACTACTATGGGAGCTGGGAGTGCTGTTGTCTCCACTACTATGGGACCTGGGGGTGCTGTTGTCTTGTCTCCACTACTATGGGACCTGGGGGTACTTTTGTCTCCACTACAATGGAAACTGGGGGTGCTGTTGTCTCCACTACAATGGGACGTGGGGGTTCTGTTGTCTCCACTACTATGGGACCTGGGAGTGCTGTTGTCTCTACTACTATGGGACCTGCGAGTGCTGTTGTCTCCACTACTATGGGACCTAGGTGTGCTGTTGTTTCCACTACTATGGGACCTGGGGGTGCTGTTGTATCCACTACAATGGGACCTGGGAGTGCTGTTGTCTCCACTACTATGGGACCTGGGAGTGCTGTTGTCTCCACTACTATGGGACCTGGGAGTGCTTTTGTCTCCACTACTATGGGACCTTGGAGTGCTGTTGTCTCCACCACTATCGGACGTGGGGGTTCTGTTGTCTCCACTACTATGGGACCTGGGAGTGCTGTTGTCTCCACCACTATGGGACCTGGGAGTGCTGTTGTCCCTACTACTATGGATCCTAGGGGTGCTGTAGTCTCCACTACTATGGGACCTTTGGGCGCAGTTGTGATGGGACCTAGGGGTGCTGTTGTCTCCACTATTTTGGGGCCATGGAGTGCTGTTGTTAACATACAGGTGGACACAATCAGTGCGGACCATGGAATTTTGAACTGACGTCATCACCTTCAACCCTTGATTGGTTGTAGGTTTTAAAAATTTCTTTCTAAATACAAGCGCAGGTGCCAGCCTCCTCACTGGACGTTTTGCTGTCTTATTTTACCAGTCAGGTAAACAAGTTGCAAAATTGTAATCCTTTTATGTTCACAAAAATCCTCCATCTATTCGCTTGATAGTAAAAAAATGTAAATCCAGTGAAATTGATGTCAATTTCGAATTTGATCATTTTTCGCAGCGCCGGGAACATGTGCAGCGGCATGCAAGGAAACTAAGGCAACCACGATAAGCACTGATCCGTACTATTAAAGCTTGCAAGCTAAACGCACTGGTCTGTGTCAAAGTGTCATGCATCTCTTCTCCCCAGAGGGTCTGAAATTTTGTCGTACTTTTTCGAACAGAGTGCTTCAAAATATTAAATCAGGAGGAAAATTTGCATGCAAGCCCTATTACGGCCTATAAATCAACAAACAGATGACAAAGGTAAAGTAAGCTAGGATGAGGAGAAAGAAGGAAAATTAGAAAAAAAAACTTTCATAACTAATGTGATTCCTGTTTGTAGTTGATCATTCGCCTTCAACCTCAAATACTTAATCACCAGTTGTCTCTGCTGCGATACATTCTAAAATATTTACTTTTAACTTGGATCATATGTGATGCTGGATCGTGTCTTATCATTATTATTTGTAGTAGTAGTAGTAGTAGTAGTAGTAGTAGTAGTCGTCGTCGTCGTCGTCGTCGTCGTCGTCGTCGTCGTAGTAGTAGTAGTAGTAGTAGTAGTAGTAGTAGTAGTAGTAGTAGTAGTAGTAGTAGTAGTAGTAGTAGTAGTAGTAGTAGTTGTTCAGACTATCAGTGTATATTATGCATCTTTAAAGTGAATACTTTGTGGAAGACAAACTCAGACCAAACAAAAAAATGGAATGTCAGCTGTGGCTTATGTCGGAGATCAAACACATATAGTCACTGTCCACCAGTGCCAAAGAGTAATGTACAGTCACTGTCCACCAGTGACAAAGAGTAATGTACAGTCACTGTCCACCAGTGACAAAGGGTAATGTACAGTCACTGTCCACCAGTGACAAAGAGTAATGTACAGTCACTGTCCACCAGTGACAAAGAGTAATGTACAGTCACTGTCCACCAGTGAAAAAGAGTAATGTACAGTCAGTGTCCACCAGTGCCAAAGAGTAATGTACAGTTACTGTCCACCAGTGCCAAAGAGTAATGTACAGTCACTGTCCACCAGTGACAAAGAGTAATGTACAGTCACTGTCCACCAGTGACAAAGAGTAATGTACAGTCACTGTCCACAAGTGACAAAGAGAAATGCATAGCCACTGTCCTACGGTGCAAACTATGTATATACCCTGTCACTGTACACCACCAACAATACAATGAATATATATGCGTTGACGGATGAATGTATGTCAGTAACAAAATAGCTACGCTACAGGCATGGCACGGTTGCTACCTGAAGCCATAAATAACCAAAATCAAGAGACACCTATGCACAACAATTGCAAGCTGAGCAAGACCGACCTACTAACGTGTCTTCCTGCTCAGCTAGCTCCGATAATGCTACCCTGCCCAATTATTAGAAATTGAAAGATTAGAATGCCCACAATTTATTCAATAAACTTGAGCCGAAGGTGCCAAAATCACGTCAAGATTGATACCAAACTGCCAAGCGAGAGTTGTCATGTGAATGCATGACACACCTGAAGGCTCCACAGTGTAACCCATAACCAGCCAACTAGGGTGATCAAGTGTATCATAAATGGAAGTGAAGAATGTACTAACAGCTAGCGGCATCAATTAACTTGTGTGTGAATTACGTGAAATGTTAGTCATTTGCAGCGTTCTGTGTGGTACATTCTGTTGCAATGAGCGGTCATTTCTCGAGGCGTTCCCCGCCTACTACTAAGCAAATGCTCGTAAAAGGTGTCAAATTTGTAAAATCAATTCAGTCATTGAATTAGAATAATAATCATCGCCCAACCACACCTCCTACGATTACTTACTGCACAGCCAGACATATATGACTGAGAAATATTGGCCCGGAAATACTATATATTAACATAAATAACTCTGTGGTTTAATGTAGATGCGCTTACATACAGACACTGCATTAAAAATATCCGGATTTCTAATTAGCATGACACATGGACGGTATGGGCATCACGCAAAATTGTAAGTGTACCCATGCCCACATAGTAAACAGTAGAGAGGAGTCTAGGCTTTTCAATATTGATCTCCTCGGATAAATGGTATTGCATGAACTATACATGTATCAAACATTCCTGCATACCACAGTTATAAATCCTTCTATTTTTCATATAAGCATTTTTCAGGGGAAAAAATCAGCATCTTTGTACTTTAAAATTCCGTGAGCGGCATTTAACAGATGAAAATGTCAAAAAAAAAAAAACATGGATGGATTTTTTGTCATATAATTCCCAGCTCCTTAATTTGTGATGACTGAAGTACGAAAAAACACATGGATGTTTTATACAGGTGTATTAACTGGGCTCATGCCAGGCTCACATCGTTGGTCTTCACCACCATAAAGTCCCCACCTGGCCTGGAAGACCGTGCACCTGTATGACCACCACTGAAGCAACTCTGTGATGCATTAAACCTGACTTAGCTAACTTTATATAAACAGAAGCTACAGCATGCTAAAAACACAGTATTTACACAATTACGGCCTATCTCCATTGGGATGTGCAACCAGCTGATCACAACTGTGGTTTGTAGCCTACTGCGAGGCAAACACCAGTTTGCACCAGTTAATATGTTAAAGAAAGTTGGATAATCCAAATATGATAGGTGAACCCATCCTCCAAGTGCTCCTGTTCTCTAGAAATGTGATTCTTTAAATGTACATGCCGTGAGTGCTTGCATGTTTGGGAATATACTTATTCGCTGTCTTGGGCACAATTTCCACCTGTTTTTTTGTTTGTTTGCTTTTTTTTTTTTTTTTTTTTTTTTTTTTTTTTTTTTTGTTTTTGTTAGGTGCCCCACTGTGAGACTGCTTGGCCGAATGGAAGACCACATTACTTTGGCTGTGGAAAGCATCTCATGCACAGTATTCAATAAACGAATAACTTCGTGGTGCAAGTCCCCTGACGACATTGAACCAGAATCATTTCCACTGATGTGAATGGCAATTATTCCAGATTGCCTGTGGGAGCAAACCAACTGGTTAATGGCAATATCAAATGAACTCATTGCTGCTCCACTAATGTCACAACACAGTGGCTTTAAATCACATCTGTCTGTGCCACATCACCCAACAACAAAGATGTTTGACAAGGGGAGACCTTACCAGCAATACCATTTGACCTGTCAGCAAAGTTAACTGCAGCAATATATGCTCTCGAGGAAAAAAGGTAGTGCAAGCACCTTATTTATACTGAAAATTCTTGATAATAAATTAATTAATAAATTGTTTCATGGGAAATGAATGTAAAACATAGTCCAACTCCATCCAAATACTTGTATGTTTATATATATATATGTTGTAGGTACCCAAATGCTCACTTGCTGATTCTCAATGACAAAGGCCACGGCTAAAACTTGACATTGTAGATGTTTTCAACAGGCACGCCTGCCATTGCAGAGTAAGCTGCGACTCTGACTCATAAATGTGTTTTGTAGAGTGAGCAGTTCAGGTTGCAAAATTTTGCTGCTTTGGTTAAGAAAGCCTGAAAAGGATAGCAAATAGGTGAAGAACCATCCCTAAGGAATGAAGGGCGGCTCTGCTAAATAGCCTGCAGATGCGTCCTGACCAGTTTGACAGGGCAAGCTGACCGACTACCTTGTGTGAAACCTTTGATTTTTATTGTTACTGGCTTGTTCATTTACCTATTCATCGTATGTCTTATTGTAACATGCAAGACTTCCCGACTGAAGTACACATTAATGTTTGCATTATTTGTAAAGTGTCGGCTTGTTACTGGATGCTATAAACTTGCCAGCCCTGAGAAACCCAAAATATACAAGTGATAATGTTGCATATTTAAATAGGCCACATAACCATGTGTGTAAATTTAAGGTAAAGCGATGGAAAAATTAATGGCAACCGGAATGTAACTGACTGCCTGCTGTTGATTCTTTAGCCAGTCTAATAGCAGGCACCCAAGTAATTTACTGATTGAGACGTTTGATGTCGTATCAAGCCCAGGATTGATTTTCTGAAAATAGCCAATACCAGGGATATAAGATGCAATTTTTGAAGGAACTAGATTTGACGATGATAAACGGGCAATGAGTCTCCTGCCATCTATGTCAAGGGTGGGAAAGACATTTGTTCAAAATAAGCTCTAATAAATTCCTAAAAAAAGTCTTATTGCCGGTAATAAAATAAATCCGTACTATGGGCAACAGATCCCTTTAGGAGTCTCTCCACTTAAGCCTCTATATAAGTGGCAGATGACATTGAAATTGGGTCTGATGGGTGTCTGCTGTCTTGGCCTCTATGTAGAGTGCAACCTGGTCAAAGCAAACAAACTATTGGGCAGAGGAGTTTTAACGCAGAAATGAGCAACCAGCGCAATGATGAGGCTGTACTTCCAGCATGTAAGGGTAGTTTTACAAAGCAGCTTCACTATGTGTTGGGTTGCACATGAAAGGCCAGATTGGAATTTGACAATTGTTCTCTCACAAAAAAAAAAAAAAAAAAAAACTACCAAGACAATTGGTACCAACCCTCAGAATACAGTTGACTGTCAATAAACAAGGAACAAATCCAACCACTTGGCCTGAAACCACCTGCTGTTGTACAGTGCCCCCACACCCTATTTATTTGCAGCACTCAGGAAACGCTGAAAGACATCTGACATTGTGGTGCCTTTAAATTCCTGTAAAAAAATCCAATTTTTTTTTTTTATTATAATCTCTGAGTTTATCATTAGAAATTTTTAATTCGTTGTGTGAATGTTTGAATGGCAAGACCCCATAAATGTAAATTTTATTATATGGATGTACGTTTTTCATGTACAATTGGAATTCTTAACAATAAACATACTGCTATGAATACCTGCATTAAATGTAAACAAAGCCCTACATGTGATTTGGAAGCAACCAACCAGTCATGAGTTACTATACTCTAAGGTTTTGACATGTCAGTTTGTTGACTACCCAATGAACTTTTCACCCTTTGCCAGTATTGTATCATATAAAAGCTTGCCATCAAACGTCAATCCCAAGAGGACAAAGTCAGCCTCCTGAATATGGGTCAGTCTGAATGTACTTTTCATGTCACATTTGTTCATTAAAGCATGGGCGCCATGTAACACCACCATTTCCACTGCTTCATCAAACCTCAAATACCTCACTGTTGAATGAAATCATTGACCATCCCCTGGTCGGAAAGAAAGATGGCAAATGAGCCTGCATTTTCCTTTTTCTTTCTTCTCAACCAATCCCAGCAGAGAGCACCTAAGATCGGGCTGTCAAATGATTTGATCACACGACCAGCATCCAACTCCTCCTGCATTTGTAGCCTAGTAGTGGCAAGGCTGTTTATAAACTAAACAAACCCCCTAAGAAAATCCATGCCAAAAAGTATATGCCGCTTTTATGCCTGAATACTTAGACCATTTCCTTTTCATAATTGTATTTCCAAAAAGTTGGCTTAATAGCAGTTTTCTGAGCATACCGAGTTGTTACCAGATTATTTAACTGCTTCAATTTAAGCGTGCCTACTTTTTTCCTTGGAGTTACTGTTTACAATCCATTCATGGATGGGATGGCCTACAGGCTGCACGTTTGTGGCTATAGAAATACTAGTTGCTTGAACAGTTTCCCTTGTTGAAGGCCTAGTATACATCACATGGCATTCAGTCTCCTGCTCCAATGCTAGACCCCAAACCAAAGGTCTGACTGCCCTGTGTATGTGCCTGGGAACGTCCAGTTGAATACTCCCTTCCATTGTTCAAGGTATAAGCCGCAAAGGCCTGAGAAAACCAACAACAACAAAAAAAATAGAATTTGCCATTCAACTTATCTACTGACGAGACGTACCAATAGCCATTTGATGGAATGAGCGATCATATTCCACCCATCCATCCCAACAACAGGTGCCAAATCTAGCTGCCTTCCTTATAATACTGCAGTATTTTATCACGCATAGTAAGAGGTTGGCATGCTGACTACCATAAACACTCAAGTAAATTAACATATAATCAGTCCAGCCTTCAATTGCTAAGACTTGATGCTTGATGGGTCTACTATCAGAATCTACAAGGCTTGCCCCCCTCCCCCCCCCCCCCCCAGCGGCTGGAACGTCACAGTTGGAGGCAAGGGATTCCCTGGCTACCTCTTGATTTAACATGGAAGGATTACCAATGCTCTGCTTCCAGCGCCGGCCTGGTCTGGGATAATAAATTTGCAAATTTGGCAAATCCACCCTTGTGGCTGTGGTCTAGGATAAACTGGGGTAGACACAATCTCATGGAAAAAACTGTCCACCAGGCTCGTCAGACATCAGGCCCATCAGACACCAGGCTCGTCAGACATCAAGATCATCAGACATCAGGCTCGTCAGACACCAGGCTCGTCAGACATCATGTTCGTCAGACACCAGGCTCGTCAGACATCAGGCACATTGAGTTCGTGAAGGATTCCATTTGCAGGAATTTCAACATGCACTGACTGACACGGCAGAGCTGGTTCCCTGAAAGTGCACTCATTGGCCCCTGGGAAACCCTCATTAGGATCCCCATTGACGTAAAAAGAGCGACCTCAAATTGACACTCGCCTCTTCTGCTTCCCTTCCGTCCATCTGGTTATGAGTACTGGTAGCAACTAAAGAATATCTGTTTTCTGTGACACGGATGGATTCTGCATGCAAAATTTCTGATCCAACAATACTAATGTGTGCAGATGGCAGATTCTCAGTATACACAAAAGCACAGCCACAGTGATCACTGAAAAACTGTACAGAATGGTATCTCTAAAAGACGCATCATGCCTTGAAATCCTGGGTGACATGCTCAAAGGATGAGTATTGGCTAGTTGACCCAGGCTGCCAATCAAACATGTGAATGAGGTACTCATTAATTAACAGAGGAGAGTCTGCCTTCCACTTCACACCTGGTGCCAAATAAACTTAGCCCCAAGTGCCGGTATATTTGTATTAGAAATATGACTTTCACTTTCACTTTCACAAAAATGTGCATAGAGCAAAACTATGTTTATTTTATTGTACACAAAGCACATGAAGCAAAATACGATTTTTCATATTGTGCATAAAACACACAAAGTGGGTTATTTTTGTTTCTCTTTCAAAAACTTGTTGAACAGGTATATTCGCAAATGAAATTAATTTTTCTGTTCTGGAAGGGCTGGGTGAGGATTGAGTGTTTTTTGCATTAATGAATGCTTGAGGTCAAAAGATACTCCTGATTTTTTTTTTTTTTTTTTTTTTTTTGCATCTTGGTTAAATTGAGAAAGTATCTGAGCAAGGAAGTTCCACTATGCACATGCTCAGTTATTATGGCAAACTAGGAATGGTGACCTTATTGTAACAGTGCAAGGCCAAAGTGAGTGAGATATTATTACCAATCCATCGTCAGATAGATTTTGTCGTAACCATATTCAATGGCTTTATTGTCAACAAATAAATGTTACTCCTCACGTGAGGCACTGGAACTCTTCTATATTTTACATGCTGCTTTCTTCTTTTGCTTTCTTCTACTCAACTGACGGCCAAGTCAGGAGAACTATAAAGTGAAAAGCCTACCATGTCTCTCTTAATCTTGGGCATAAGTGACAAATTTTGGGGATAAAATTGTTAGGCCTATATGATTTGAAGAAAAAAGTCTGTAGTTCATGAAGAATAATTCAAAAGGTGGAAAGACACAATTAAACCCCTAGTTGCCCTTCATGGGGGACTGCCTGTGTCATGCCAGGGGCAAACTGTATTTCTTGAAATTGGTTTTGGAAAATGACTGTTCATGTTGTGGTAATTCTTGAATATCTGCCTTTTGCTGCAGTTAACTTCGCTGTCATTGTGGGGTTGAAGAATATGAATACGAGTACCGTTTTTATCAACATGTTTGGTACAGCAGCCAAAGTTGTGAGCACTACATCCCAGATCACATTGTACAACACTTTGGTGCTATCACACGTGGACAACTGTAGCACAGTGTGTGAATAGCCTCTCGAAAGATGAGATCGTGCCCCTACAGCGATTACAAAATACAGTTACGCCCGGCTAAAAGTTAACAGCCAAACGCTTTTTTCGCGTTTTGCTGGTGTTTGGCTTGTGTTTGGAAACGTTTGGAAACGTTTGGAATGTGTTTGGAAAGTGTTTGGAATGTGTTTGGAAAGCGTTTGGAAAGCGTTTGGGAAAAATTTCAAACACTTTTACAAAACGTTCGAACACTTTCACAAAGCTACCGAACACTTCCCCAAGCGCGTTCAAACACTTTCCAAACGCGTTGAACAATTACCCGAACGATTTCAAACACTTTCACAAACGCATTCAAACACTATGCATTTCAAACACTTTCATTTAAATGATGAAGAATTTCCAAACGTATTTTCAACAGGTCCAGCAATATATTATGTACCTACATGTAAATGTGCACGTATCCAGCATTATAGGTTGTATATATTTATATAAAACACGATCCAAATACGTTTACCCAAGTGTCTAATTCAACTAAAATTAATCAAAGACTTAATTCTTCATTTAAGATGTCATGAATACTTCATCTTTCAAAAACTGTTTCGGAGTAAATCCATAGGCAATATCATGATCAGATCATGATTCATGATCTAATCAAACAGGTGTACACTACCGTTCACAAACGGAAAGTTCATCATTAAAATATATGTGACCTACACTACACAGTCCAAAACCTTGTACCATCACAATACTTAAGTCTTTAACATTATTCCCTTCGAGCGCTATCTGGGGCTGGGATCGTAGTCGTAGACTTGTGTTGATACCTGAAGGATCTGTTGCTATTATCCATAATTTTAGCTAGATATGCCTTAAGTGCATCTACTTTGTGACTGTTGATTTTGTATCTTAGAAGGTAGCTTTTGTTGCGTTTTCCACTGTATCACAGGCATAAACCAGTTGCAATGAACAATGATATGGCCTACAATATATACACATGCATTGTCAGTGATACATGTACAAACTGTTAGATAGAAATGATTTTTTTGAAACAGCATAATTTCAACTTTATCGTGAAAAATACATAGTAGAGCTTTTTGACTTATCCATAAATGAAGGCATGCACACGTTGTTGGGATTTTTAGGTGCTGATAAGCTTAAAAATATTCCTGTCATTAGAATTAGATTACCAAGTGTACATGTACATGTATCACATGCGTTTGGCGCAAAGTGTAAAGTGTTTGAAAGCGTTTGGAGAAGTGTTTGAAAACGTTCGGCTTTCACCCAACGCGTTCGGCAAAGTGTTTGAAAGCGTTTGGCAAAGTGTTTGTAAAGCGTTTGGAAAGTGTTTGCAAAGTGTTTGCTACGCGTTTGCAAAACGTTTGACTTTCACTGGAAGTGTTTGGGAAACGTTTGGGAAACGTTGGTGCGTTTGGCGTTTGTTAACTTGAAAGCGACCGTGACTGTAGGGCTATTAGAACAATGCTTCAGTGTCACCGAGAGTGCACGTCCAGGATGGGCTGAGGGACTCTCAAATGGAAAACTCTCTTGTGGAAAATTGTCAATGATGAAGTTCCTTGATATCTGCAAAATATCCTCACCCCAGTTTTGAACATTCAGATCCACAATTCAACAGCTTCCTCGAACTTCCATTTTCACTCGAATACTTCCTCTCCGAAACATATCTCTCTTCCTCTTACTTAGGATTTAACACATAACACAACACCCCCACGCAAACCTGAGACAGGCGTTCCTTGTGCAGTTTTAGGAAGGGATGCGTTAAATGCTATTTTAATCATATATGTCTCCTACATAAATCGGATATGTGATGAAACATGATTATGTGCGCGTTCCGTAATTCCCAATCTTGTCAAATGGATAAGGTGACCATTTACATTATCTAACCAAATTTTAAATGGTTTTTTTTCAGGTTCTTTTTAACTTATATATATATATATATATATATATATATATGTCATGAATTATATATGGCATCCATGTCTCAGCATTGTAAACTGAATATGGAAAGGAGACTAGATATCATGTTACAGAGGTAGGAAGTGTAGACATAGCTCCTCTTTTCAGGTGACAAAAGGAATGAAACAGGGAAGTGTGTTGTCTCCTACCTTGTTTAATATTTTCATTGGTGGTTTACTGAAAGAATTGGAAAATAGTCCTTATGGTATTCGCGTATGTGATCTGAAAACTAACTCATGTACTTATGCAAGTAATGTAACCTTTGAGTTCCTCTTTAACGGGACTTCAAAGCCTTATAGATACATGTGTTAGTTATGCTGATCGATGGCGTATGAAATTCAGTATCAAAAAGCCCAAGGGCACTGTTTTGGGAACATCATTGTCTAGGTACGATTCTACGTGGTGCCTGAGCGAACAGAAAATACAGGATGTTAACGAAGTGGAACTTTTGGGCGTGACAATTGAAGCAGCCGGCAGTTAAACAAAGCACGTGGACCGTTGAGTTAATGCTCTCGGCGTGCTAGGCCTATATATTGCCCTACATCTGTTGCTATGACTTATCGGGGACTTGGTTCCGACGTTCAAGCGTATCTGTAGAACTCCATCCGGGTTCCTCCTCTCATGCGCAGTCTTGATGGTATGTATTTGAAAAAAGGTAAGAAAAAGTATCGTACGGCGTCCCAAGGGAATATTATCAAGACGATGTTAGTCTTGGTAAACTTTCTCATCATACAAACCTCAGGCAAGCTCTGTGTATTTTTGTTTTCGCAATCTCTTGAGGAAGAACACAGCCGACCTGTACCATAGACTATTTAAGGTTGTTTCTGTCGCAAGGTATCTTCAACCCAGGCTTCTAGCCACACACATAAATGTACAAGGGTTTCCATGATATCATCATGTTTGCATTTATTCATCTAAGGAACTTCCCAGGCACCTTTTAATCCCTATAATCATCTAAATGTATCTTTATAACTTTCCCCAGTCTTGAGGGTTTCATTAAGTGTATATTCGACTATAAAAGTCTTCTAATAATATCCCGGGGTCTTTCAAAGGGCACGCTTCGAAAGACATAATGTACTTCATGAACTTGTCAAAAAAGGCATGACATCGGGCATATGTTTGAAATTGTGCTGCGTACATCGAAATAAAACGTAGCTTATTTCAATAGCATTTACGTATATGGTTATGTGTTGCATTTTTCAGAATAGAACTGTCTTTATTATATGGTGTCACTCAGAGGTCAAGGCCAAGGTCACTTGGCCATTTTGATCCAGGTTTGAACGTAGGGTGCACAATTTGTAATCATAACACAAAGGATTGTAATAAGATTTTTCAAAAGACCGAAAACGTAGAGCCAAGGTCTGTCGCCAGGCTCTAAATATAGACTCTATTTCATATAGATTGGCATATGTCTACTAAATACACCATCTTCATATTGTTTACGAGCAGCGCAAGGTTGGACATGGTTACATAGGTAATTCGATAAAACCCAATTTAGTCTCAAACAAATCTACTAATTCGCACAGGTTTCGTATATAATGAGTTTATTACCAACACAAAAATCTACCAAATATATTGCACACATGAGCAGGCGTTTCAATACATTTAATTTATTGGACACAAGCGGTCAGATCTAAAACGAAAATATCAAACTTGATCAAGCACACATGATCCAACATAATGACACCAGAAGCTATTGATATTGATAACCAAGACATATAATAAACGTGTACAACTTGATTTTGCTCCGACCAATTCCAAAACGTAAAAGGGGTCCATTGTTTCATAGGCAGGTTAAATGGTAATGTATCGATGTGGTATTCTCATTTCATAGGTCTATGGTCTTGGTAAACTTTCTCATCATACAAACCTCATGCAAGCTCTGTGTATATCTGTTTTCCCTATCTCTGAATTGCTATTATTATTATCAGACTTCAAGCTCTTTTGAATTTTTTGAAACCATTATCTGATAAATGTATTCACGCAATAGGACTGAAAATAGCATTATCATATTCAGAATATGATTTACTTGACCAAAATTATAACTGTACGTATACATGCAACTTACTGGCTAAATGAATGGTGAAAGAAATACTAAGGTTCAAGGGGTATTGCGTCAGAAGAAAATATGTATAAACCAAATGAAAAGAACTCCCATAAAAAATTGTTTGTCATCCCATGAATTGTGTTTAAAACCAAAGCAAAGTAGATTGCAGTTTGGATGCCAAATGAGTTGAAAGGACAGGGTAAAAATGGGTTCGTGACATTCAACAGAGCTTATTAAGTTACTGTTGGACATTCAACTCGTTATTAATCTATATGGATACAGGAATGAGACGAAAAGTTAAGTTTTGCACATTATTTGTCAAAAGATGTTCTCGTGAGATATTTTTTCTAAACACCACAGGTATGTCATTAACAATATAATACAGTTTATATTTAGGAATGTCATTAACAATATAATACAGTTTATATTTAGGAATGTCATTAACGATATAATAATACAGTCCATATTCAGAAGTGTCATTAACAATATAATACAGTTTATATTTAGGCATGTCATTAACAATATAATACAGTTTATATTTAGGAATGTCATTAACAATAGAATGCAGAATATAAGTAGGAATTTCATTAGCAATATGATGCAGTCTATATTTAGGAATTTCATTAACAATATAATACAGTCTAAATTTAGAAATGTCATTAACAATATAATACAGTTTATATTTAGGAATGTCATTAACAATATAATGCAGTTTATATTTAGGAATGTCATTAACAATATAATACAGTCTATATTTAGAAGTTGTCATTAACAATATAATACAGTCTATATTTAGGAATTTCATTAACAATATAAAGCGGTCTATATTTAGGAATTCCATTTACAATATAATACAGTCTATATTTAGGAATGTCATTAACAATATAATACAGTTTATATTTAGGAATGTCATTAGCAATATAATACAGTCTATATTTAGGAATGTCATTAACAATATAATGCTGTATATATTTCCATCTAGTACTGGACTTTTTCGGTTAGCAGGATATCTGTTGCTCTCTCCCTTGCTGGGGAGTGGAGCTTAAGGAATCATAAAATTGCATTTATCAAAGGCAGGCCTTTACACGCGAATATCAGCACAAGATCTTTCGTCGTCTTTGCAGGAGGCAGGACACACAGATAGACAAACAAAGCACCGTTACTGAACGTAGAGCAAGGACAATATATACATAGCCCTATAGACATACCAAGCATCACTACAGAGCGTAAAACAATGACACCACATTGATAACTCCCGAAACCTCTCAGGGGTGTTTACAGCTTGCTAATGGTCGGTAACTTATATACTTTACGGGCCAATACCCACTGAGAAAATTAGCCTTTTTGCATAGTTGTGCCAATGCAACCGACTCCCAAGATTGAAAATCCACTGAAAGACCTTGTACTTTAGAACATTTCTAGGTTTCCTTTACTGTCAAATGGACTTAATATTAAACCTTATGATATGATTGAAACAGGCATGTCAGTTTACGCCTTAGGATGTGGTTAAACAGGCACAGTTATACCCTGATGATATAGTGGAATCGGGTACATCAGTTTCAGTCTTTTTATATGATTGAAACGGATACATCAGTTTCACCATTATTTTTATGATGGAAACGGTACCTCACTTGAAGCATCCTGATATGGTTGAAACGGGCCCTTCTGTTCAAGTATTATGATATGTTTGACACGGGCAGCTCAGTTTGGGTCTTATGATTTGATTCATTTGCTGTATTTTCATAGGACACCCTTTGATGTCCTTTTGCACGATTCGTTAACCTTTATTTGTGCTTATGGACAAAAAGATCTACAATATCTCCATGCATATTGAGCTTCTACAATGCAGTTGCTTTCACTGGTTACTTGGATAGCAGATCCAGCATGAGAGCAAACACGCCAACAGTTAGGACAGGAAAACTGAACCGCAAGCTATACCTTATGACTTTATGCCTTTTGATGGAAATCATTTCTTAAAGCTGTTGACTCAGTCTTGCTTTTCGTAATAAAAATAAATAGTCTACTTTCCATAATCTATTGGTAATCGGTTTGCCCATACGGGAGAAAGCATGCAATTATTGTAGATACTCTTTGATCTTGGCCTTTCTAGCATAGCAGGACACGCATCAACGTCATCCACATTGATATAACCCTTCTTCTTAATATAAAAGTCGAAAATTAAAACTTTGGCCAAGCAATCGGACAGAAGCTCGCTGCTGAACAACAATATACCAACAGGCAGAAATTCTACATGATATCATTTGATAGTGTAACATTAGCACAAGTGACGATACCATGTTTATACAATTTTAAAAGTACACCCTTAAATATTTCGATGGATTAAAAATGGAAATATCATGTACTTAATAAAGTAAATAAATTCCAATATATGGTTTATTCTAAAAATAAAATGCAAGCTTTGCACAAATAACTAGCAAAATTTTATTGTACTTTGACTTATCCGCATGTTTTATATTGCAATATTCTTTACGCTGCTTATTACGGTGCCTGTCAAAATAAACTAACTTGATCACAAAAGATTTTTTTTTGTTACAAATGATTCCAAATATAATGTAAACATCCCTTTTCAATTTTTTCGGTAAGAATTATCTCATTATATACCCTATCGCAATAGTTACTGTGAAGGTCTTTTTTTATCCTGTTTGATATTTCCATCGTATGTTTCAGGTCTCATCTTGTTTTCATTCGTGTTCTACCAACAAGCACAAATAGATTATACGCATCCAATTGAAAGACAAACAATCTTTTTTAATATGTATTTAGGACATTATTGTCTAAATTTTCTGTTCAAAATCATGGACCTCTGATATGGAACAAAAATATTAGATTGACATAAAACGTTTAATATGAGGAATGTTATATAATATGTAATTCTAGTCATTGTTTCCATATACATTTATGTTGATAAACCTCAACTTCGAGATTTCGTATCTTTTGGAAACAACATGAAATGGTACGCTTTCAGGCACTGCAAATGCGCGGTCAAATGACACAGAGGTACGCAAACTGGATACGAGTCGTAAGTAGTAAGTGTTAACATTGACACAGAATAAACAGGATGTGACGTTTGCCCGGAGACCTCTACATATTGTTTGCAATGGAAATAATTTCACGCAGCTCCAATCGAGTGAACGACCGATAGAAAACTGACATAAACAGGTCTATGTTTTTTCTGCACCATTAGAACCTCGCTGTCGATTTGCTGGTGTTTGGCGATACTCAGGTCAATTCTCGTTTCAGACATAATCACTCTCTTTCAGGTTTCAGATCCGTCAAAAGCTTGCACACTTGAAGAACTTCCCATCCTTATCTTTTACATTGGATTATATTCCAGGTTATTAAAACGTGCATACGTTTGTTCGCAAATAGATTGCTTTCATATTGCTGTAGCAATTTTTGTACACGTAAACAACAACCGTGTCAACAGCTGGTGTTGAGAAACCACTGAATCCTCACATGATATGAATTAAACATTATGCTGAGCTAAAACACGTAGAATTAACATGTTTCAATGTAAACTCGTTATTGAAAAAAATATATATGTAAACTCCTTTTTTCACTCTTTTATGGCACTTGATAATAACGTCCAAATACCTCAAAAGAACCACTGTGAATTATAATAAGGAGGCTAGAAACAGGTTCTTTGTAAAAAATGTTAAAGGACTTCCATTTAAGTATCAGCATGCCTGTAGTGACATATAATATAATATTCCAGGGCAACAGCGTTCCCATGCGCTGTTAAGGAGCATGGCCCTAGGGAAAGTTTTGGACTCCGTCCAAAATATGGCACTTGAAGGGTTAAAAAATAGACCTTAGGGAGAATTCAATTCAGTAAAACAACTTTTGAAGTGGAACAACTTTGCAGAAGTGCCAGTTCAGCCTAGCTACCTTTTTGGACACCTGAGCTTGTAGGGCGTGAGTGCGTCAATTATTCGCGAAAGTTCACATTTTCAATCTCTAAACCCACAGCCAAATCTTCTTCAAACTTGGTTCGGACGTACCTTTCGGCGAGTCGCTACCACCTTTGTTCAATAGGGTACGCCCTAATTATATGTATATATATATATATATATATATATATATATATATATATATATATATATATATATATATATATATATATATATATATATATATATATATATATATATATATTATCTTACACTTCAGTATATTTGGAGAACAGTATGGGTACCCACAGGTCTTGAATTTTTCCGTAGTAGGGTGACATTGGTTTCTGCTTCTTTGAATTTTTTAAGTGTTTTGGTAACTTGGGTCCTGTTCTCTCGAAACTTCTGGATACCGGTACTCTTTCTAGTACATAATTGCAAGGTCACCAGTCTTGTTTTCATTTAATTTGGTCACCAGGTGGAGCCATATTGTTGCTTCATAGTTTTGACGATGTTTTTTATATGATATGATCTGTAAGCACATGTTAACATGCAGATAGTATTTCATCTGAACATATGTGTGGCTATCTCTAACAGTATAATCTCGATCCATTCCAAACGTGTTTGTTATAAATCTGTGATTCGTCCCTTCAATGTTTGTTAAACAGGGCTTACACTAGTACTGTGTGTGTGTGTGTGTGTGTGTGTGTGTGTGTGTGTGTGTGTGTGTGTGTGTGTGTTTGCCTGTCTTTCTGACTCTTTCTGTGTAAATCTAGAACAAGTCGTCTGGAAACCAGTTGATTCAAAGTAATGCAGGGAAAGACTTGTAGGGAAATTTCCTTATTGTTGTCCTTGTTGAAATCATAAATTTTTGTTCCGTTTTGTCATTGCCGTAATACTGACTTGATGCATTTAAAACTTAGTGGGACTACATCTCCGCTTAGCCTTTGCCAAAGTATATATATGGGCAGGACTATTTCTAAATTTTGCAATTTACCAATTTCTTAAATCATAAAACCTAGCGCACATATGAGTGAGGATGAGGACCCTTGCAACAGTGCAAACCTGGGCCACTACGTCCAATAGCTGAGAACACAGGCAGTCCTGGATAATTTGAATATGGCCACGTACACTTTTGCATATTGACTCTTTATATGATGTATGTGGACTCTGTATATGATGTATATTAACTCAGTATATGACGCCTGACTCAGAAACATACATCAGGTCTAAGATTGGTATCTCAGTAGGCCTGGTATACCAGATAAATGATATGGTCCAGCAATATCGGTGTATTTTGAGCCCAAAAGTCACTTCAACACAGTAAACATTACTCTACATATCTTAGCTCAATATAACATGCTATTTGGTAGACTCATTTTTGAGATATTCATTTTAAAATCAGCTGCTCGTGTACTGATCACAGACCGCTCTTTATTAAATAAGAAGGTTTCAAAAACTGAATTAATAATTTAGTCCTGACAGAAAGCCTGTAATCAAAACTGTAGACTGGACATTGATAAATGAGTAAATAGGTAGGTAGGTTGGTAGGCAGGCAGGCGGGCAGGCAGGCAGGCAGGCAGGTAGGTAGGTAGGTAGGTAGGTAGGTAGGTAGGTAGGTAGGTAGGTAGGTAGGTAGGTAGGTAGAGAGATAGATAGATAAAGGATCGTTGACCCACACGATTGAGGAAGGTTTGTTTACTCATTTGCACAAATTATGTGGAGACACACATTATGTAGATATGGTCTAACGGATCACCGCCTCTCCTATGATTTTGTCCCGGCCGCAACACTGGGAATTATGGCCCCTTTGTTAGGGACATGCTTCATGGGTTGATCTGACAGCCGTGTTGGGGCCTCATTGTCAATCCAGGTTTAACCCTGCAAAATACAAGAAATATTACTGTTACACTGTTGCCGTCACCTACAAAATTCATTTACAACGTATATGTTACATTAATTTCAAAAAGGCCAATACAGACGCGCAACACTGGTAATGATAATTTCTACAGGAACCAATACAGAGTTATAAGTGTGAACATTTGGACACAGACATGAAAGGCAATGTCTCAGAGTTCACACACACACACACACACACACACACACACACACACACACACACACGAGCACATCCAGGGCTTGTACACATGACAGTATTTGATTTTTGAAAAAAATATTTGCGTTCAGTACTGATTTGATAACACGCTTTAATGGCAAATGGCTATTACATGAAAATTCACTTCCGGCTTCAGTTCTTATATGGAAAGGTAAACAATCGAAAATTCAAACGATCTTAAGCCAAATTTAAAATTGACTTGCATTGTTCGGGGTGCTTTAAAGAAATGTTTTGCTTCACAGGTATCAGTCTGGAACTTATAATGAGCAACCAGAGATGTAGCACCTACCGGTGGCCAGGTTCCCCATGTGAACGGACTTCGTCTGTAATAATATTTCCCGGCCAAACTTAACATCATGATGAGTTAATATCCATCAAACTATACGTGAAAACTCCTTGATGCAAACATGGCATAAACCAGCACAATGCTCAATAAATATAATAACGACGACGACGACGACGATGACGATGACGACAACGACAACGACGACGATGACGATGACGACGACGACGACGACGATGATGATGATGATGATGATGATGATGATGATGATGATGATGATGATGATGATGATGATGATGATGATGATGATGACGATGATGAAAAAAAATGACAGTTACACCAGGTCTTGCCTATTTTCCCCTGCGATATGGGTTGCCCATGACCTCTAGCGGACTTGCCAAATAAATAGAATGAGTCTGACCTTGTGGACATGATTAGACCTATGAGGTAACAGAATCATTTCTCTCCTGGGCGACTGGTTTGTGGAAATGTGACATCAACGTTGTCGCAGGTCACAGGGTTTTCCAAACGGAACAGGTTGTCTGCAAATTCGAGTGTACAGAACACACACCCACACACACACACCCACACACACCCACCCACACACACACACACACATATATATATATATATATATATATATATATATATATATATATATATATATATATATATATATATATATATATATATATATAATATGCACATAGCGAACTCTAGGCATCAATACTGTGGCATTTCATGTGTTAGGGTACGGAACAATTACATGTATGTCAGTATGTAGGTACGTATAAGTATGTATGTGTGTGTGTTTGTATGTATGCATGCTTTCTGTGTGTGTGGGGGGGGGTTGTGGGTGTAATTACTTGCACATTTGTGCAGACACGAGTTGCACCAAATTTGATCGGCTATTTTCAGTATTAATGCAGTGGATGTTTTGCAGGCCTTTGGACTTTGCAGGTGTACATGTTGGCCCAGAGACACCAATTGAAACATCCTGTTGTCATGCTTGCTGACCCCTGTGGCTTCTAGGACACTTTATATGAATATAATTAACTTGTGTGAATAAAAATTGATGGCCAACAGACGGAATCTCTAGTGGTTACTTTCTTTAACTGGACGTCTGCTCTATTGTAGCGGAAAACTGACTGGATGTTAGCTTTTCACGTGATTGGATGGCCTTTGTTCTTCAGAAATACTTCGATTCAGGAAAACGTGACTTGAAATTATTTTCATACAATGGATATTGAAACCTCAGGGAAAACAGGGAAAAGTATGTTATTATATCAGGACGAATATTCAATTCTCGAGCATCAAAATAATTATACAATACCTTCATCACATGGACTAAAAGCTGGATGATAACAACATTATGGTGGCATTAAACAAGAAAACGAGAAAACGCTAACACGAAAACACGAAAATGCGAGTGCAAAAACACGACATATTTTCTGTCGTGTTGTCGCGGTTGTATTTTCTCATTTTCGCCTTCGTGTTTTCTTGTTTTCGCTGTTCTGTTTTCTTATTTTCTTGTTTTCGCCTTCGCATTTTTATGGAGAGAGAGAAAAATATTTTAGTTGGCACTTTTGTGCCACCATACAACATTGTCCAAAAAAAACCCCAACATTTTTATAGCATGCTATTTCAAAACGAAAAACGCATTTTGGTAAAATACAACTTGCTTAAATATTTGTATTTCGATACACCCTGTACCTGTCCTACTAAAGGCATAATTTGTTGTGCAACCTTTGACCACATTATTGCCGCTGATGTGAGAGTCTTTGCATTGATTCAGAACAAGATGGGATCTGAAGTGGAAGTTACACGCACCCCTGATACTACAGTCGATGAAGCATGGAAGTTAGTGAACGACCTGGGAAATCCCCACCACACAGCAGAACAAGTGTTGAA
The DNA here is from genome assembly GCA_964020975.1 of Hermodice carunculata. Lineage (NCBI taxonomy): Eukaryota > Metazoa > Annelida > Polychaeta > Eunicida > Amphinomidae > Hermodice > Hermodice carunculata. Next base: position 7,929,890 of record OZ026623.1, on the reverse strand, counting down.
AGCGTACGACTTGTGCGCGGATACATACGATCAAGTAAGCCTGGTTATTACCGAATTTACTGGAGAAAATCAATTCAATGATAACACTCGTAGCCTTATCTAGAGGTTGGAATGGTGTCTGTTCTGCCGTTTAACAAGTCTTTACAGCCAGTGCTGCATATTTTACACACATTTTGAAAACATAAATGCAACATAAGTTATTGCTCATGTAAAAGCTGCCGCCCCCCCCCCAACCCCCACCCCAACCATCGAAGACAATTGTGCCTCTTTTCTAAAGAAAACAAAAATACATTATATAGGCTACTGGTATTAACATTTGACAAATTAATTTAATCTTAAGAAACAGGGAAAACTGGCTAAATATGTTGCTTTGCTCCGCATTGAATATCACTTGACCAGAACAAAAGAATCCTAATTGTGTATGACAGGCGGGTATAATGATCGCCGTCCGCTACCAAGTTTTATTTCCAAATCTGTTATAATGATCTCCGCTGAACGTAATATTCTGTGAAACTGATACATTATGGGCACTTCAAAAACCAAGCAATTACATCTTATTCCTCCCTTACTCCCATATCATCAAAGAAACAAAGAAGGTACATGCGCTTGTCATGTGCCAACATGCCTATGCTATTTTCCTATTATGTTTCCAAATATGTTTTAAAGATGTTTTCCTAGGATACTATGCATTGTTGCATAGACCCCCAGGGACTTTTTGTCACATCAGTTATTTCAATGCATGCAAAAAGATAAAATATGACTGCACAATCAACTATTTCATTTTGGTCAACCCAGTTTGCAGTCAGTATACAGACAATGTAGACCCAGAAATATCAATTGAGGCAATGTGGTTAAACACCAGAACAATATATCAGCAGCCTTGTTATGAGCGAGACGGGGAGGTGCCCAACACACATCTCGACTCATACCAAGACAACGACAAAGACACAGACACAGGTGCACATACATACATACATACATACATACATACATACATACATACATACATAAATGCACACCCACATACATACATACATTTACACACATACATACATACATCATACATACATACTTACTATTTACACGCTTACATACATACATACACACATACATACACACATACACATGCATGCATGTTTACATACATACATACATACATACATACATACATACATCATACATACATACTTACTATTTACACACATACATACATGCACATGCATACATACATACATACATACATAAATACATACATACAAACATACATACATACATACATACATACATACGCACACACACACAGACACGATGGAAACCAATGAAATAAAAAATGTTGATCAACCGCAACACAGCATAGCCTAGCGCGCTCCCCCTCCCCCGACAATATGCAAGGCACCATCATTGTTGAACACTTACAACGTTATTTCCAATGTATGGTGTAATACTGTGGCAAGGCACCCAGGATTAAATGACGCTTATATAACATTTCAATCGGAGAGATAATTCGCAGATAATTTACCCAAGTAATTACGGAATTCTTGCTTCTTTGATGTAATACACAAGTGCCTGTGTTTCCATAAAACGAATGTACGGCGGAGTATTTTATCTCAGTTGGGATTATACAACAATTCAGAGTTCATACATGTCGCGTTGAAAAACAAAACAAAACAAAACCTCGAAAATATTAACACTCAAACAGTTAAATTGTCATGGAAACACAAAATTATAATTACCTTTTGATAGATAAATGTTATAATGTTATTCACACTCATAAAATAAAACAAGATAAAAAAAGCAAAAACAAAAACAAACAAAAACAAAAAAAAACACAAAAACAAAAACAAAACAAAAACAAAACAAAAACAAAAACAAAAAAAAAAAAACAAAAAAAAAAAGCAAAAAAAAAAAACAAAAAAAAAGTATCATATTTTACCGGACACATAAATGGCATTAGGCAAACATGGATGGCTATAAACGAATTGGTTTCTAAAACCTAAACTAAAACCCAAAAAGAGAGAAAAACATCCGAAATATTTTAAGATTATAGACAATTAATAAGTAATATATAGTAACTGTAGCAAATAAACTTTACCTTTTTTGAAACAAATTTGTACCGATCTTGCTTCTGAGATAAACCAGTCCGTGTGTGAAAACAGAGAATATTTACAAAATATAAATATCACTAGATTCAAATTAAAAAAAAAAAAAACTTATGTGGATATAATATGTCACACAAATGAAAACTACAAGGCGAAAAAAAACCTCTGGTTTAGATGCCTTGTCAACAAATATGGATAACTAAAATTTATTCAGAATGTTAATGCAAATACAATGCAAATATTTTTTAATCATATTCTTAAATTAGGATTTTTTCCCGGAAAAAAAAGAAAAAGAAAAAAAGATTGCTTATGTTGTACCTATGGATAAAAAGAGCAATAACATTTTGTAAACTAATGTCTATATTGCCCGACATCGGTACAATCTTGCGCAAAATAATTTTTAATCACCTGTATTTATTTTTTTCAGACACAATCAATTTTCTTATGGTTAGTATGTATTATGAAACAACCGCTCAAAAGAACTAGCAACTCCTGAGCTCATATATAGGGTAAATATAACGCTATACTGGCCATAATATTAACGATATAACTATTTACGACCAGATCAATTTGTAATTGAATAAAACCACTGTAAGTGCAAATGAATTGTTCTTACACATTCCAAAAAGGACAAACATTTAACAAACCTACTATCAAAATCAATGGAACATAATCGAATAGAAGAAAGCCTGAATTCCCTAGGAATTATGATTGATAAACATTTGAATTGGAAAGCTGAATAAGCTTACATATCAAATAAGATAGCGATGTCTTTAAATGTTTTAAACAACGTTAAGAATATCCGATTTTTAGCGCGTTAGTCAAAATATATGACACACTAATCCTTGGGATCACAAGGGATCACGAAGACATGGCGCGAGACAAAGGTGATATTTCCCAGCATGCTCTTGGAAAACACACTTACACCCAGCGCGATGCTAGCGGATGTACAGAAATGTTAAGATTGTTATGTATTGCATTTGGCAAAACAAAATTAGCAGGCGCACCACAACGGCCTAAAGAAAGACAGTACAGCTATTTGACATGACAACTGACATGACGTTACCTCCGGATTTTAAGGGGACCGATTAAGTGGTTCCCAGGACCTTGTTAATTCTTGTTTATAAAGATTGTGTGTCCTTGTAAGGGAAAATAAAGAGATCTAAGTGACGACTCAGCACCTCTGGTAGCTTCACATTCGGCTCCTAACTGCAGGTAATATAAACAAGAAAAAAATGCATTAATCTGCCTACAAGGTAATGTAAATATGAACCTACTTGTCATAATCTCTTCTACGTCACAATGGTACATATGGAAATGGCATAGCATCTATTTTTTAGCTGGAAAGACTGAAACTGACTTTGTGGTACTAAATATATTCCTAGGTTTACAAATCGAAAGGTTTCACGTATGGATGAAAGTACATTCTATCATGGGCAGTGGGCAGCAGCCAATCAGGTGACTGCAGTTTGATGTTTAAGCAAAATTAGTATCAGTACTAACCACGGCTCCATCAAGCAATTTATAATGATTTTGTCGTTGTTTTTTTTGTTTTTTTTTTTTGTTTTTTTGTTTTTTTTTTTTTTGTTTTGTTTTTTTGTTTTTTTTTTTTTGTTTTTTGTTTTTTTGTTTTTTGTTTTTTTTTGTTTCTTTTTTGTTTTTGTTTTGTTTTTTGTTTTTGTTTTTGTTTTTTGTTTTTGTTTTTGCTTGTTTTATCTTGTTTTATTTTATGAGTGTGAATAACATTATAACATTTATCTAGCTAAAGGTAATTATAATTTTGTGTTTCCATGACAATTAAACTGTTTGGGTGTTAATATTTTTCGAGGTAGGCCACAACGTCATGTTTACATACACGCAGCGCCATCTATGACAGAGTTGCTAACTTTCATTTCAGATAGTTGACCTACCGTTTGCGCTATTTGGCGTTCCTAATCGATACCCAATGTGATGTAAAACTTAAACACAATGGTTACTCATAATGCAATAGTGGTGTTGCATATATTTTCCATATAGTTCCAGAATCAATGGAAATCTTTGCTTGTGTTAACTTATGTCAAAAGTTGTAGGAGAGGTTCGTAGAATGGCTGGAAGAAGGACGACAGCCCAATTGTCCTTCAATTAAAGTTAAATTCCTAAAATATATTGAAAATTCGATTACGATATTGAACTAAATTCACCCTACTTAGAAATTGGTGACCTTCACGAGTTGTAAGGTCCAAAATAACATAACGCATTGATATTGTCTTCAAGTAGCTCTCAATTGTTTAGACATTCACAGATTTGAATAGTACTGTTTTAGTTTGTCCCTCGCTGCGAGCGCAGCTTCACGTGGTAACCGTCGTGTATTATCCACACGGGTAGCTTCACGTGGTAATTGTCGTGTATCATCCACACGGGTAGGTGTATTTCCTTGAGTTTCAGTGGCACATACTTCTAGTGGGTATAGTCGAGTGATTGGACGATTTGTAAATCCATTTTTCGTCTTGATGTCCACTGATCGTACTAATCCATCTTTCCCATAGTGTAGCTGCTTCACAACTGCAAGATTCCATTTCATTCTGTTGGTATCCGCATGGACGAGCACTACATCTCCAATCCTTACAGTGTTGTTTTTTCCACCTGTGGCTTTATGATGCTCTTGTAGAGCAGGCAAGTACTCTTGTTGCCATCGTTTCCAAAATTTATCCTGTATGTCTGCAAGTTGTGCAGCTCGTTTATTGAGCTGTTCACCCACAAGATAATCGGTGTCACTTGATTCCACTTGTGGTTGGGGTAAAGCTGTGAGAAGTCTGCCGTGCAACAGTAGTGAGGGGGTTAACGGTAATGGCTCCTCCACATCTCCCGATACATAGGTTAGTGGTCTGTCGTTGAGGACAGCTTCTATTTCAACGAGTGTGGTTTCCAGTTCACGGAAGGACACAAACGTACGTCCTAAACATTTTTTGATACAAGCTTTCGTTAGTCCAATTAATCTCTCGTAAAACCCTCCACACCAGGGTGCACGTTTGGTAATGAATCTCCACTCCACGCGTTTCTCCGCTAAGAAATCTTTGACGGTTGGACATGAAAATAGTTTGTTCAGTTCCTTGGCTGCGGCAATGTAGGTTAATGAGTTGTCAGATATCATGATTGTCGGTAGTGACCTCCGGGCCGCAAAGCGTCTAAAGGCGTACATGAAAGTTTGTGTGGTCATATCTTCCACCAGTTCCAAATGCATGGCTCTTGTTACCGCACACGTAAATAAGCACACATAGGCCTTTGTTTCCCTGTTGCTAGATTTGACATGAAGTTCCCCTGTAAAGTCCACTCCCGTTACTGTAAAGGGAGGGCTGTCTTGTAAGCGGCATTTGGGTAATGGTGGGTTAACACAAGCACTGTATGGTTTCCCTTGTATCCTTTTGCACGTAACACATTTTCGTAGCATGGATTTTACACGTTGACGTATCCGCGTGAGCCAGAAACGTTGTCTGATATGAGCTACAGTCGCCTGTAACCCAGCATGGCATGTTTTCTGATGAGAATCCAGCATAATTAATTGCGTGAAATGATGTTTGGCTGGTAAAAGTATGGGGAATTTGGCATCCTGCGTCATGGGGGCATTGTGAAGCCTACTTCCACATCTCAATATCCCTTGTTCGTCCGTAAACAGACGTAGTTGTCTCTGCAATGTATTGTTCGTTTTGTCCTTGTGTTGAACGCATTTGATTTCTTGATTGTAGGCAGAGGTTTGGCATGATTTTATCCACTGTAGCTCAGCATAGTTGATTTCACTTGCCTGGAGGCACAGAGTTGATACATTTTTTGTTGATTTCTTCAGGTTGTTTATGAATCTCAGTATGAATGCAGTAACTCTTAACAGTTTCCCAAGAGAACTGTATTTATTGACATCTAAAACACAGTGGATTCCACTTTGCGTTTCTTTTTCCTCTGTAGTAGCTTCAACATTTGAAGTTTTCTCATCTTCAGGCTCAGTTTGTTGTAGTGCACACAAAGCGGGACTATTGTTGTCCTCGAAAAGCTGACATATAGGCCAGTCTCCTTTAGGAAGCCATGCCGGACCATTCCACCATAGTGTGGACTCGTTCAACTCCTTTGCGGTAATTCCTCGGGTCAATAGGTCACTTGGGTTGTCGCTGCTCGGGCAATACTTTATTTGGCAGGAAGATGCCCTTATTTCTCGTACCCTGTTGTGAACGAAGCGGGGTAAAGTTTTGTCACTGCGAGTCCAGTGTATCGCAATCTGACTGTCGGACCAAATGGTACATCGTGCAATGTTCAGTTTTGTTGTGAGTGCTTCTTTCACGAAATGTGTTAATCTCGTAGCCAACAGTATTGCCATGAGCTCTAGCTTTGGTAACGATATGTCCTTTAGAGGTTTGACGCGCGATTTGGCCATCACAAGTGCGGTCTGTTGATTATGACGCAGGTACACCATGGCACCGTACGCCGACATAGATGCGTCACAAAAAGTGTCCAGTTCGTAATCTGTTGTCTTGTCACGGTTGTTGAAATAACAACGATTGGTAGATGTACTCGTTGCTTTGTGTAATTCACAACATATCGCATTCCAACGATCTGCTAAGTCGCTAGATAAGGGCTCATCCCATCCCACACCTGCTTGCCACAATTCCTGAATAAATATTTTCGCACTTACTTGCACGGGTGACAAATGTCCAAGTGGGTCGTAGATACTCGATGTCAGACGTACAACTTCACGTTTGGTAGCCACAGTGTTCTGTTGATCACTCGTTGTAAAGTTCAGTGTATCATCCTTTGTACTCCAGTTGAGACCAAGTATTTTGACAGTTGTATTCTGTTCGTGTATATTGTCTCGTAAGGCCATTTCTGCAACAGTTTCGTCGTTTGTCGCCCACGAGCGTAGCTTGAAGCCACAAGAAGCCATTGTGGTATTCGCAGACTCGTAGTAATCCATTGCTTCTTTCGTGGTTTCTACACCAGTCACTATATTGTCGACATAGATGTTGTCTTTCAGATCTGTTGATATCAAGTCTCCGCGTTGTTCAAGCTCAGTTTTCACTACTGCATTCAAAATGAAAGGTGAGCAAGCTGCTCCAAACAGGACAGAGCTGAACTGGTATACTTTAAAGTCACTTTCAGGATCGCAGCTGTCAGAAAGCCAGAAAAACTTTGTGTATTTCCTGTCCTCACAATGTAAACGTACGTTGAGGAAAGCCTTTTCCAAGTCACTCGTCAGTCCAATGTTGTTCACTCTGAATCGTATCAACATTGCCACCATGTCGTTCAGTAAAGGTTGACCCTTTTCAATGCAATCATTAAGACTAGGATTGTCCTTTGTTTTGCAGCTGCAGTCATACACAATCCGGATCGGTGTCGTGCTGGAGTCCTTTTTTACCGCATGGTGTGGAATATAATGACCAGACTTGTCATCATATGTAACTTCCTCGATATATCCCCTTTGTAATTGTTCTTGAATGATGCTATGGTAAGTCTCCCTTAGTGCAGGCTCCAATTTTCGGACCATGTTGCGTGTTCTTACTTCTGTCAGATCGCGGTTCGTAGGGAGTGGTGGATGGTCTAGTTTCCAAGGGAGCTTCGCAGTGTAGCGATCATCTTCTTTATTCAGGTGTGTGTCCCTGTATGTCTGGTATTCGGACTTCAAAGTGGTTCGTGGGTCGTCCTTAATACCTATCGATTCTAAGTCCCAGTATCTTTGCAGTGAGTACTCTTCTCTATGGGTATCTGTCATGATCAAAAGGACCTTGGAGTTTTTTGGTCGGAGAGGGTTAACACTTGTCGGCATGGGTCCTGAGAGAAGATATCCTAACTTTGAAGACATTGCGGTAGGTCCAGAGCCTCTGACTATCTTGTCCCCTACTATATCCCAGTAGTGGTCAGCTCCAATGAGGATGTCGATATCAAAGGTGTCGTTGTCTGGTTGTTCCGCTAATCGTAAACCGTGTAGATAGGGAAGGTTTAGCACTTTATTATCCACATGTTTCCTCATCGAAGTCGAAATTTCCGGTGTAATTAACGCTCTTACGTCGATGTCTGGCCCTGACACTGATTGTAATTTGAAGGAGGCAACTTTCATTGATCTAACACCGGTGGTCTGTGCACCAAATGTGGCTAAAGATATGTTTTCCGTTTCTGCGCAATTTGTCAGTAAGTCCAACTTTTCGGCAGTTTTGAAGGTAATAAATGATCTTTGTGCTCCCTCGTCAAGCAGGATATTCGCTTTGGTCTTTGATGTCCCCGTCTTGACAGTGGCCCTTGCAGTTTTTAATGCCACACTATTTCCCTGTGTCCGAACATTGTCCGTGTTTGTGTGTAATCCCTGAACTTGATTTTGTATTTCCGTGATACTTTGGACTTGTTTAGGGACTGTCGACGCCTCATGTGCTTGTGTGATTTCGTTGAAATTCGTACTGTTGTTCGAAGTTTGATCACATAATGACGTGTGATGCTTCTTGTTACACTGTCGACAACGACCCTTGGATTTGCAGTCACTTCTTTTGTGCTTTCTTAAGCAGTTGTAGCACAAGTTGTTTTGTTTCGCCACTTGGTATCTCCTTTCTCTGTCAGATACGACTTGACACTCAGTTGATCTGTGCGACTCTGCCTTGCAGAAGGCACATGGCATAGCTTTGAATTGTTTTCTGTCTGTCGATTTCCGTTTGTCTTGATAGTTCGTGAGAAACGCTGCAGTGGCCTGGGGTTTAGTTTCTTGTGTAATGTCCCCCGTTTCTAGGGCTTGCATTTCTCCAAGAAGTGCTTCTCGTAATTCTGGAAGGTCCCATTCTCGATCCCCATGTTTCCGCGATATCTGTACTCTAATGGCTCCTGGTAGTTTGTCAAGTAAGACAGGGATTAACAAGTCCCCATATGAACTTTCCGTTTTCCCCAAGGTTTGTAAGCCACGAATGTATGTTTCCATCGTGTCATAGAAGTTCCTGAGGCTTGCAATTTCATGTGTTGGTTGGGGCAAATCCCACAGTCCACGCATATATGCAGAAATTAGTTGGTGTGGTTGGGCGTATCTTTTTTTGAGCAATTGTAGTGCATTGTCATAATTTGCGCTCGTAAGAGATAATCCTGCAATGGATCTTTTCGCCTCGTCCGTTAGTTGTGCTTGCAAATACTGGAATTTCTGAATGTTGTCTAAAGTTTCGTCGTTATCAATAGCTGATGTAAAGGCATCGAAAAACGTTTGCCAGTTTGTAATGGATCCATCGAACGTAGGGATGGACAACTTCGGCAGATTTAGACGTTTCTTTGACTGTGAAGCCGTAGAGGTGACACTCCCAGGCATACTTGTATTGTGATCCTCCATGTTTGCTCTCCTTCTAGCTTCGTACCTTTCGCACACAGTTAGATGTTCCTTGATTCCAGTCAGGTAGTCGTCTGCTGTGGCTATTTTGTCACTGTATTCCGAAAGTGGGGTGTGTTCAAGAATCTTCTCATCCAACTGCTCTATGAGGGTGACCTTTGCTGTCAGGTTTTGTATTGTAGACACCAGTAGATCCACGGCGTCCTCGGATCCGCCCGTCATGGCAGATCTTGATTTGCCCATTAACTTGGCAATCTGTGATATATATGCCGTCCTCTTGGCTTCCAGAGTTTGAAGTTCCATTCTTAAATCGTGGTCACTCGGCACCAATGTCAAAAGTTGTAGGAGAGGTTCGTAGAATGGCTGGAAGAAGGACGACTCTAAACCCGTGTTGTCTCTCCAGGTTTCTAAGCTCGACTGTTTAATTTACAAAGATATATACATAGATACATTCATGTAGGCAATTAGCCATGTGGTACACATAGACTACATTGACCGCGACGGGTTTATGGCCCCATAAGCTGGACCATCCTGTGATGGTCTGCTTTGAGAGTTCGTGGGAAAACCAAGTTCGTGTCGAAGCATTAACCCCTTAGGTTCAGTCTTGACAACTTATTAACACTTGAATTCAGAGCAGTAATGCGGCACTACGCATAGTTATTCCACTGAAGTGCAACTTTACTCGGATATTGCCAAGATGGCTGGTAGACCTGTGCACTTTGCGAAAAGTGCTGCATAGGGATACTCTTATTAGCTTTTTTATGGCCAACCATGATTAAAAAAAAGGACTTTAATACTCACCATCTAGATATTGTATAGATTCTATGACCGACGTAGCAAAATCATGACCCTAGCTCTATCAACCTTGTCATTGTAAGTGTCATATACTTGCTGTATGTACACATTTTACTCTCAGACATTTACTTTATAAATACACATTACGCAAAACCAATTTGTGGACAGGTATGGTCATGCTGATAATGTGTATTAAATGCCATCGATGATCCTTTTCAAGTTGCCCAGCGGAAACATTAGTCAATTTTCGATTTATGCATTTTCTCTTCTCCTTCTTCTTCCTTTTTGTTATTCGACCCATGTATTCTTTTGAAACAACCAGCCGCTTGCATGTACCTGTAACATCTATGGTTTTGTACACTAGTATATAAACTGATGGGCATGGTTTCTGGTGACAAGGAGACATTTTATTTTTACCAAAAATCTAGAAACCGCACAGACAGACAGGCAGAGCCAGACAGACTGACACAAAAGAGAGAGGAAGATAGATAGATAGATAGATAGATAGATAGATAGATAGATAGATAGATAGATAGATAGATAGAGAGAGAGAGAGAGAGAGAGAGAGAGAGAGAGAGAGAGAGAGAGAGAGAGGGAGAGTAAGAAAAATTACCATGGCTTCATGAAAAATATACCTTAATTAAGAAAACGTGTCAAGGTAATTGTTTAACCCAGGTTCAATTGCTGTTTTCTAACAAACGGCATTCAGATTAGTAATATCAAGGTTTGTTTAAATATCTTAAAAGATTTGATGTTCATTTACTTTGCAGGCTCTATCATTGGTTAACTATCACGGTCCACAAACTGCGTCTGATGTATTGGCTAAGTATATCCTGAGCAAAACCGCAAGAATCCTGGACATTGGAGCCGGGACAGGATTCCTGGGAGAAAAGGTCTGGGCTGACAAATAATTACGTTTGTATCCATATATGATCATACCCATGGTTTAATCCTTGTCACGTCGAAAAAAAACAAACTTTTTTTGTCTCTAAAAACAAATAATTGTATTATACTTTGTTTATTTTCATACTATGTTGTTACAAAGTACCTTTTCAGGTGTCGTCGTCTTCCTTCTACCTGAGTGTGGACTTGCCCTAATTAGTTTTTTTTTGTAATTGGCTTACTTCTGTAGTATCACGGTAATTAATTTTAACCCTTATAGCTCCAGTTATCCCGGATTGTTCAACAAAGGCCGTCTGGTACAGCAAAAATGGCCGGATTACGATGTGGAAAAGTGCTATTTGATCTTTTTTTTCTTTAACAGACGACTGTAAAGCCCCATTTTAATTTAGATCTTTGACTGAATTCGGTTGACGTACAGTCAATTGATTGAGTAATATACTGCATATTGAACGTACCGTACTATATTTTGAGCAACGTTTTAGCCAAACATACTTTTATTTTGCAGCTTGCAAGTAAAGGATACACAAATCTGGACGCCAATGATGTTTGTCAAGCTATGTTAGATAAAGCAAAGTCAAAGAACGTCTACAAAAACTTCATACATGCTTCCGTGGGACCAGAACGCTTGCCGATAGACGATGGTTAGCAGGCTGTTAACTATTTCAATGCCACATAACTCAGTTAACCGCTTTCTTCGGCGAGTTTTTTGTCCAATGCGCCCAAGGTGACGACGAAAGCTGTTGACCTGGACTGTTTTATAGTGTGGCACTACATATTTGCTGGTATTTGGATGAAAGGTCTTTATACAAGGAACACGAATCTAACACACTGATCATAACTCATACTACCTCAATCGTGTCATATCAGGACCGAACTAACAAGTAGGGGTACATCAGCCGGGTCTTCCAGTGAACTTACAGAAACAAAAACAAAAACAAAAAACAAAACAAAAACAAAAACAAAAAACAAAAAACAAAAAAAAAATACACCCCCCCAAAAACTAAAACTAAAACAAAAACAACAAAAAAAAAAGGGGGGGGGGGGCTCCAGTGGACTTCGGTATACTGATTCCAGTTCCCGTATTTTAAAATCACTAAAAGAGAGAAGAAAAGAAAGATAGAAAGAAGCAAAGACAGAGAAAATAAAAAAACAAGCAAGAAAGAAAGAAAGAAAGAAAGAAAGAAAGAAAGAAAGAAAGAAAGAAAGAAAGAAAGAAAGAAAGAAAGAAAGAAAGAAAGAAAGAAAGTCCAGATTCCAATATATTTAGCAAAGCTATGAAAAACAGCCGAGAGCAATTCCTTTAAATGCCACCTGCAAAACGAAAAGACACAAAGTAAGGTGACTTTCATGCAGTAATTGGACACTTGGCCTGCATTTTGTACCGCCAATATATATTCGGAGAGAATACGGAAAAGGGCCGGATGTATGAAGTGCGTAACATACAGTTTTGATACATTGTTCGTGGCAACTATGTTTACAACCTTTACAATGAACAAGCTTGTGTTACTGTTGATTATTGCAAATCTGACTTTAACTCCTTCTGTACCACATTTTAGACTTAGTCAACAGCTTTCCTCGTCGCCCCTTCAACACAAAGCACCCGCAGCGTGCTAACGACGTTTATTGATTTGAACTATGATATACTATGTAACTACAGGCATGCTGTCACTTGAATGTAGACATATTATAAGGGACATGAATAAGCGACCTCATTAAAAGTCAGAGCAGATCGTCTTATCTAGTTTGACTTCAGTCGTTGTTGGCAAAATCAGAGCAAATAGTATGGTATACCCGATTGCACACAGACTTCCATGCTGTGTGGCTGAGATATTCGACGACAAGTTATGTTAAACCCATATGGTGACACAAAGCATCTTTATTGTATTGCAACTAGGTCTGACTGCGGGAAATTGCATGCATCAAGTTTAAACGAATCATCAGTTTGGGTTTAGGGCAAAAATAGAGAATCTCACCGCTGAGAGCGAGCTACTATTTTTCTGTCACAAAGGATCGTTTTCGGTGGGAAAAATCACCCGTGACCTGGGTCACTCATGATTTTCCCACAAACAACGATCCCGTTTATTTTATTTTAAATTGAGTCTTCATCACCAAAACATCTACCCTATGTCTACTTCGACCGTCGACTTGTTACGCCGTGTTTGTTTATATCCGTCGTATTTATTCAACGTCACATCAAGTAACACTCGCGGACATTTGATTTTATTATACCTCAGAGGGAAATCCGTACACGTGATTGGTTAATTGGGCATGGGACAGTTTTGCCTGTCCACTTCTGTGAAAGTACTGTCCACCGCTCACTGTAGCGCTAGATGGCGCTGCACCTCTGATGTCGCATGACCGCAGCCTTGACCCCACACAGCAGAAAAATCTATTAAATGGAAGCTTTGATGTTTTATTGTTCTTCGGTATAATAAAACAAATGGTGCCCTTGGCCTTGGGGGACAGGAAGAATTGTGAACCTTCGGGATGGACTGTCCACCCTCCGCTTCGCGTCGGGTGGACAGACCATCCCTCAGGTTCACAATTCTTCCTGTCCCCCTCGGCCAAGGGCACCATTTGTATATTGTCCACGTGTTAATCCAGTAGGTCTCTGATGCATACGCGTCACAAATTGGTTGTAACAATGTTTAGGTCATGTGATGCCCGGTGAGTTCCTACTTTTGTATTTCACCCTGGACAATGATTTTTGAGCTTAAAACATAGAACAATGCCCCTCGAATAACCCTCGAAAAAATTCAAATGTTGGATCAGGATACTAATGTACTAGCTGCTAACTGAACAAATTACTTTAAATGGACAGGGGAGAGGTGCGACATGCATTATTCATGTATCTTGACATCACTTTGCAGATACCTATGACGTTGTCGTCACGTCGGGATCATTTGTGCCTGGTCACGTGAATCACGAATCCTTCCCGGAATTGGTTCGAATAACAAAGCCAGGTATGTCTCTGTCATCACCGCCAGGTGGCTTTGCATGTTGAATTTGTCTAAAAAAAAACCACCCACAATATGAGCACAGCAGCCCTATTTTAATAAATATTCCGCGCAGATCGATACAAAAATATCAGTATCAATAAAAATAATTTTGATTCTTTAATCGAACAAAACCCAATTGTGTTGCAGGTGGCTACATTTTCATTGTGATGCTTGCTAAGCATCTAGACGTCTCACCATTCTTCCACGGATTCTACGAGGCCGTTCAGAAAAACATAGATGACGGCGTCTGGGAATTACTGGAAAGACGCGAAGGGTCATTTTATATGGATGATCGTCCGTCCTTACTGTTCAGGTTTAGAATTTCGGACACTGATATATAACGATTTGAACATAGCTCATTCTGTTTTAATTGTGTTATATGTAGACCACCCTTTTGTAGAAAAAGCGACATTTCGATTGTCAGCTGATCTATGTAAAGCCTTTCAAGATGTTCCCTCATGTCATATTACCTGTATCGTCGGAATTTATGCGTCAATCAACATAACTTTAAAATAATATAGAATTTACACTATGTTTCAATCGACTTAACCGTTTAAACCTTTTACAAATAGGTTCCATCCTGAGTTATATATTTTGTGACGCAATGAATATACTTTGTGGCGCAATGAATACACTTTGTGACGCTATTATTATACTTTGTGACGTAATGAATATACTTTGTGGCGCGGAGAAGAACCATTTACCTGGACCACTAGTCTTTCGTCTTGAAATAAAGGCATATAGGTACTCGAATGCAGAATTTTTTTGACGAGAATTTAAAATGATAAACTATTATGATAATTCATAGTACTAAAATAATGATAACTCAGAGTACTAATGTTACGACAACTCAGAGTACTAATGTTACGACAACTCAGAGTACTAATGTCATTATAACTCAGACTACTCATGTTATTATAACTCAGAGTGCTAATGTTTCGATGACTCAAAGTACTAATGTTATGAAAACTCAGGGTGCTAATGTCATGATAATTTAAGAGTACTAATATAATGATAGCTCAGAGTACTACTCTCACGATAACTCTGAGTACTGATGTTATGAGTACTCAGATTACTTATGTTACGAAACTTAAGAGTAGTAATGTTATGATGAATCGGGTACTGCTGTTATGATACCTGAGAGTACTGATATGATAATTTGGAGCAATGATGTTATCTTCAAAACCGGATGATTTAGAAAATGATAATGATGATAATGAAGATGAAGACGATGCTGATGATGATGATGATAATAATAATAATAATAATAATAATAATAATAATAATAATAATAATAATAATGATGATGATAATAATAATAATAATAATAATAATAATAATAATAATAATAATAATAATAATAATAATAATAATAATAATAATAATAATAATAATAATAATAATAACTGAACATCTTTTTACTGGATGGCCTGTTCAGCCTATAGCTTCTGCTGCACAGAGTCCAGCAGAGCAGATCTTACCCTAATTATCTAGAACTGAATGTAAGAGGAGACCGGAGACTCGCCTCTTTGTATCCATCCGAGAGAATAAAAATTTTAGACAAACATTCTGAATTTTAATCGTTTTTTATACATGTGCCTAAATATGTGTGCAGGCCACAGGTAACATTGTGGTGAAATACAGGCATATTTTACAAAACTGCTTGGTACAATTGTTCCAAATTTAATTCGCTGAAAACAGAAACGAACAAAATGTAATCCATGAGTAAGAAACTACACATCTTTTGACTGCCTGAGGAGTATAATGATTCCAGTTAAAATGGGCATGGCCTGAATAAAAAAAAAATAAGAGCTGACATTTCAGGAACATTTCGGAATATCATCTGCTACAAAATATCGAAAGTCCCCCGCCTTTTCATGTAAAGAACACAGTGTAATTATGAGGTCGCTAAGCGACCAGACTTATACACAGAATCTCCTAGGATTCGTATGTAAGGAACATTCTGAAATTACATAGCAAACACAATTTTATGCATTGTGTTCTGGATATAGGCCCTTACTGTGAACAAAATGAAGTATACAGGCAAGTTAACCCAGTGATCTCGATCATGTTAAAACCACTAAATTGATCTCACGACATTCTATGGTAACAATTGGGTTCCTACAGCTATTCTCTCACGACATTCTATGGTAACAATTGGGTTCCTACAGCTATTCTTTTGTTGGCTATAAATAACTTTCTTTAGAAGAATGCTCAGTAGGAAGACCCCAAGACCAGAAAATGAAAAAAACATTATTGTATTTGTGTCTTTTTGCCCAGAACCACTTCCTAGTAGTCAATATCCTATTCCGCAGTTCGAACTCTTTACTCTCCATAAGCTAACTTGTCCCTGTCTAACCTGTATATATATGGAATTACTATTGTCTATATTGCACACGTTCCTATGTAAAATTTTGACATAGGCTGTATCAGCCCAAATAAATTAAAGGGTCTTCAGCGGGTAACTACTCAACATGTTTCGGAGCCTTTTACCCGTACACGTCTCTCTGAGTAGCGGCTCCTTGACTAAGCTAAATATTCAGCAAAGACAACCCACATAATAATGAATAAATATGAACGTGGCAATTGATGAATTAGCTAAATATGTGAAGTTTTGCTTGTAAATGCAGAGCTTCATATCAAAGAAGAAAACCTGTCAAACAAACCATAATTACCAAATTTTCATAGTACAGGTTCAGATAAGAACAATTTGACTTACCCCTGAACTATGTCATACGAAAAAAATGTGTCATTTCCCTAAATATTAAACCATGTAAGACATTAAAACGGATATATATATATATATATATATATATATATATATATATATATATATATATATATATATATATAAATATACGTATATATATATATATATATATATTTATATATATTTATATATATATATATATATATATATATATATATATATATATATATATATACACATATACCTGTATACATGAACCATGTATTAGGAGCTGTAGACGTGGTCCATTTATATTCGACATAGTCCATGTATTAGGAGCTGTACAGGTAGTGCTTTTATATTTGACATAGCTCATGTGTTAGGAGCTGTAGAGGCAGTCCATTTATATTCGACATCTTCCATGTGTTATGAGCTGTAGAGGTAGTCCATTCATATTCGATATAGTCGATGCATTAGCTGTAGAGGTAGTGTATTTATATTCGACATCGTCCATGTGTTATGAGCTGTAGAGGTAGTCCATTTATACTATACAAAGTCCATGTGTTATGAGCTGTGGAGGTAGTCCATCTATATTCAACAAAGTCCATGTGTGATGAACTGTAAAGGTAGTCCATCTATATTCTACAAAGTCCATGTGTTAGGAGCTGTAGAGGTAGTCCATTTATATTCTTCATATTCCCTGTATTAGGAGCTGTAGAGGTAGTCCATTTATATTCGTTATAGTCCCTGTATTAGGAGGTGTAGAGGTAGTCAGTAAATAGCGGACATAGAGCATGTATTGGGAATTCTGGAGGTAGAAATTAATTATATTTTAAGAAGGATTAAAGCTACTTTTGTGCTACCAGGCAGAGCTTCTTCGTAATACCAAAAGCAATTACAAAACTTGATGGTGCAGTAGCTTGCCTATTGCAGATCGCATGTAGAGGAGTGCAACAGTCTACCCAAGACATACCCACAGTTATTGCGTCATGTGTAGGAGTTTCAGACACCTATGTCATTATCATGCACGTCCCTATGCTGAAAAGTTCACCTCTGTAGTCGACTGTGGATAAGAAAATGCCAAGCTTGACTGGTTTTGTCAGAAGGAACATTCATGAAATGCCATACTTTACGTATGTGTGAGTTTCTGCAGTCTCTGACTTCAGAGTATACTCTAAGAAAAAAAAACCCGTGAGTGTGCCTTCAATATACTCACCTAACCTGGTCGTATTCATGGAGGGGCTATTATTTGACAACACAATGGGTCTGCGAAAGGAACTTTCCCTTAGCAACAAATCTGTCCGCATGTTTGCAACACTTGTGTGCATAAACATACCGCGACCTTTGGTCATTATTCGTCATTAGATGTGCCGTTTGTGCATATACGTTGAGGACAAAGCAGCATCTCTTTCCATAAGAGCGCAAACAGGTAATTAAAATAGCGATGGCATTTCTGTCCATAATTGATTTGAAAACATTGAAGATTTAGCTTGTTTAGATATCCCTAATAAGCGTAAATTCAAGTACTAAAACATTTGTGTGTGGTTCGTTGAATGTACCCACAGCACAAACCTATGGATTTAAGTTTATTTGCCCTGCTTTGAATGTCAACTTTACCTGTGATAATGTTAAAGATAATGACCATTTAAACATTTGAAATGCTTTTCACCAATACCTTTATTAATATTATTTAATACAGGTATATACTAAGACACAGACAGTGACTGAATGGACTACGCAGCGTAGAGAGGTCGGTTATTTTTTCAGTACTACACTGAGGATTTGAAGGCTTGTTGCTTAACATAGAAATACTTCGAATTTTTTGTTCGACAGAGACCCCATAGCACACTCACAAACTAATTATTTCTCACTACCAGGTTTGAAAGTTATTGGAGATTGCGCACATGGTTTTCAGGGCCATAAATATATTTGACAAAACCCAATTGAAACTAATCTCGTTATCAAGAGGTGCAAACAGTCAAAAACAGATTTTTGCAAGTCTTTGTGTTTGAAATCTAAAACATTTCATACACAACATAGGATTGGAGATAGAAAGACTATATATAACACAATTTATTTTAAAAACAGAAATTCTATTTTTCTGTTTTTTGGCTCGATTTACAGAAATTCGTGACTTTTTGTCGCCATATCTGGATATCAGTTCCTGGCAGGTCCACATATCTACAATCTTGCTTGAGTGGACACACTCAATCCATACAAAACCCTGTAAACAGACGCTGCTGATTGGAAACACTCATCAAGCCACCTCGTATAAGAAATCGAAAACCAGGTCCGCGTGAGGGAAAACACTCTTTAAGACCTGGTCTGTGTCTATTTTAAAGCCTTGGATGAGTGGAAACACTCAGTTGGCACCACTATAGTCCCAAATCAGTTCCAAACGAGGAAAAACACTCAACCTTTGAAATACACACAGCTCTGTACGAAATCTTCCCTAGCTGAGTAATAACACTCAAACGATTCAAACAAGTTATTTATTATCCAAATGAATTAAATGAATTTAGAACAGATTTGAATCTGTTGTCAAAATAAAGCACCCCCCCCCAAAAAAAAAAACGGAAGAAAAAACTGGACAAGCAAACAAAAGCAAAAATTTAAAAGAAAATCTCGCACAACACATCGCAACGTGTGTAAATACTCCTCTGAATGCGTGCTTGGTCTAAATAGTAGCCCAACATGTTATATGAGTGTGAAGACGCCCAACCAGTGAGTACAGAATTGTAAGTGGCAAAATGAACGAATGAAGGTCAATGAAAATTTCCATTTGGTACATTGAAAATTTGATGTTTAGTCTGCAAGCAAATGATAGAACATATTCAATGGTACAAAGTAATTTCAATCTGACGAAGTAATTTCAATCTGACGAAGTTCCCAATTTGAAATTATTGGTGCTTGTATCACTATGCGAATTCAACAATAAACTACAGCAATATAGGGGGGCAGGGGTGGAGGGTAAGGTTACAGTGTATTTCTGCACTGCGGCAGCGGGGCATATTCTATTTGAGTACCAACAAATACTGGATACCTCTAATTTTACCTACTGGCCAGTATTTCTGAACATTCTTATTTTCTGTACTCTGTAACGGGGGAAAATAATTTGCTCTACCAGCACAATGGGACCCCATCTACCTTACCCCCATACACTCAAGCTTTATGCATGAACAGCATCCAAGCGACAAAAACTTTTAGTGCATCAGCTAAATTAGGCTATTTGCTTCATTGTATGTAGTGGCCTCTGTCAAATACGATTGCACAGGACCAGCATTTCTGTATTTTCCATTCAAGACTACAGTCCATTTTGGCTCCAATTGGCTCCCCTACTCAGGTTTATACAGATTATTACGTGTGATACATGAAGTCATTATCACTGCATGCTTCCTGAGGTTTCTTTCACCCATACCCACAATAAAAGAAAAATAAATGACAATCTGTCATTTAATTATTTTGTTGTTGTTTTTTCACGAAAACTACATAACAGATATTGCAGTGAGATGCAGGAAAACCAGCAAGACATATTTGATATTTTTGGACATGTTTTTCCAGTCCACAGATATAAATTAGCACAAAAGCGAAGAAATACTGACCAGATGGCTGGAGCTGAATTTCAGACATTCACCCAGGATGAACAATTGTATGAGAACAAATCAGCAAAAATATTTGGCTGTAAGATTTGGCCCTTATCAGGGAGTCTGATAAGCCGGGTTAAATGTGAAGCATGACAGTCTTGTAGGCATGTTTGCTACCATGTGATCAAAAACAGCGGTCACACAACCTTCGCCAAGGGGGGGGGGGATTTGCCGTGAGATATTAATTCCTGTGGAGATTTCTTGAACCCATTCCCCAGCCCCAGCCCATACAATAAAACCTTCTGTTGTCAGGATCACAAAAGTGTGTGGTCGCATTGTCATGGCTTACTAATCCATAACTTCAAGAATTTTACTTGTACTTGACACACCACTGACCAAGAATTATAATTAAAAAAGACACTGGTGTCTGGGTGGACATTTCATGTGATAAACAAAAACACAAGTTCCCATCCCCCTCCCCAACCAGCTTTTCTCAATATTAATCATGAAACGGTAACTTAAATACATATCAATTGGTAAACATATCACTTTTAAGATGCATAGAAAGGATAATGAAATACTTGTGGTTCCCCTTAGCCTGGCACCCCCTCCCCACAACACACACACACACACACACACACACTTCCTGTCCGTGTGAATCCGATAGGATTGATAACTAACTCGGATCCGTCACGTTAACCTACATATATTTCTCGGCTGAGAGCAACCACTGGTCAAAAGTTACTAAAGCGGCTGTTGCCCTAATTTCGCTTAATAATAAGTGCCTTGTCAGGCCAACCTGGGCAAAGAAGGGGGATGAGAGAGGAGGGGGTGGGCCAGATAGAGGAGTATTTTTACAACAATCCTTTGATTAAACAGCCTGGGTCACTGACTCTGTATATTCTGCTGGGGGCCTTCGCTGGTTCCAGCAGCCCATTTGGCCAACCATTCCGTGCAAGACTGACCCCAATCCCCTTACCAATTTATGAGTGGCCTCTGAATTCATTTTATTCCAGCTGGCTCGGGGACGGGAGCACTTGTGTTTGTGTGTTTGCTTTCAACCCATCAATAATAGTAGCCCCCAAGAGTTCTTTTGGTTTTGCCAGTTTTGAATTTTCGTGAACTTGAAAAGTCAATTGAAATATTAGATTATATCAACGCAATTGTCTCCCTTCATTTAAAAATAGTGACACCAGAACTGTAAGTGAAAAATTTTCAAATTAAAACCAAAGTAATGATTGTCTTGTAGAAATGTGACCTTGGAGATTTTTCGTAACATCCCATGACGATGCATTCGCCCTTCCAGATCAGCTGAGCATGACATGACACAGCACTGCATGGAACAAGGGAGCCCCAAATCGGAGGGGTGGGGCATGGGGTGTGTGATGGGGGGGGGGGGGAGGGTAGGGAGGAGAAAGGCATAGTTCTGCATGTTGCCTGCCAAGACAGACTCTGCTGTGTTCTTGCAATAATGACTGAGCACACTGCACTCCGTACAGCTCCCAGAATTATTACAGAACAAGAGTGTGTCTCCTACTGCACCAAATGTATCATTGATATGGATATAATGGTTTAAAAAAAGAAGAAGTGTGAAGTGGGGGACGTCAGAGGAGGCTGGACAGTAAGGCGGCTGCACCAGACTTCCTCCTGCCATGAACCCCAAACATGGCGAACACCCGTGGCCGGTGCCCTTAAACTTTACTTCACACGGGAACAGCATCCGGTTGCTCTACCGCGAGCCGCTGTTCCAAGATCGTAGCGCTCCATTGAATGTCAAATAAATGTTAGGTACATGCCTGCGGAACTTTAGATACTTAAAGATTACATTTTACTTAGAGCAATACTTAAAAAGTGCCAAAATCTTGCTCAGGAATAAAGCAGGCAGTTTTAATTATATTTAGAAGTTACACTTTAATCTTTCATACAAATTATTATCATGAATATTTACCTTTATTAATGGTAACACAAAAATCTATGTACTTACGCATTACAGAATACTTTTACTTTTAATTCGTTTTACGTATTGGTACCATGTTATATATTTTATGTGAATACGTACTTTTCGGGGGGGGATTAATTTTGTACTAGTAAATTTAAGAAGTTGCTTTTATGAGCAGAGAATCTTTGCAACCATACTTACATGATAAACTTACCTGGACAAGTGACTGTACCTGTAATGATGTAAAATATTAATCCAAATCACCATTCCGTCATATTATAAGAATTAGGGAAATATCTCAATCTTTTCGTGAAAAACGGGCTGAGGCAGTCATATTTTCATGCTGAAGGGATAATTGTACTTTTAAACACAAATACCTTCCGGTTTTGTTTTTTGTTTTTTTTGATAAATTTGCGGAAGTATTAGACCAGGAGAAAGTGGTCTGATCTGTGCATGTTAGATCACATACAGACAAGACTGTCACGTGCCTCTTGTTGTTATCGTGGCTTGAATTAAAAGTACGACTTTACGTGATACAAACCATCAATTCATTATTTTGATTATGATTTGAGATGTGATTTACAATAAAGGAAGGGTTGGGCCAATGGTCAAATTTTAAAGGACCATGATCTACTATTCAAGGACATACACAGAGAGACTTATTTTTCTCTTGATTAAACTTGCAAGAACAAAAGAAGTCGATCATGGTGCTTAACATGTTTTGAAGTTTTACATTTTATAATCATTGACAACGCTTTCCTCTATCATTGTCATTTTATGCTCGCCCTTCGCCACCTGAAGATTCTGTAATTCCCTGGACCCCATATGGGGGGGGTGGGTGGGTGGGGGTGGTGGTGGATATAAATTTGTGACGCACCCAATATCGTGGAACCTATCGCCCCATCCCATCAATAATAGTAGCCCCCAAGGGTTCTTTTGGTTTTGCCAGTTTTGAATTTTCATGAACTTGAAAGGTCAATTGACATATTAGATTATATCAACGCAATTGTCTCCCTTCATTTAAAAATAGTGACACCAGAACTGTAAGTGAAAACTTTCAAATTAAATCAAAATAATGATTGTCTTGTAGAAATGTGACCTTGGAGATTTTTCGTAACATCCCATGACGATGCATTTGCCCATCCATGTCAGCTGAGCATGACATGACACAGCACTGCATGGAACAAGGGAGCCCCAAATCGGAGGGGTGGGGCATGAGGTGTGGGATGGGGGGGGGGTAGGGAGGAGGAAGGCATAGTTCTGCATGTTGCCTGCCAAGACAGACTCTGCTGTGTTCTTGCAATAATGACTGAGCACACTGCACTCCGTACAGCTCTCAGAATTTATTACAGAACAAGAGTGTGTCTTCTACTGCACCAAATATATCATTGATATGGATATAATGGTTTAAAAAAAGAAGAAGTGTGAAGTGGGGGACGTCAGAGGAGGCTGGACAGTAAGGCGGCTGCACCAGACTTCCTCCTGCCATGAACCCCAAACATGGCGAACACCCGTGGCCGGTGCCCTTAAACTTTACTTCACACGGGAACAGCATCCGGTTGCTCTACCGCGAGCCGCTGTTCCAAGATCGTAGCGCACCATTGAATGTCAAATAAATGTTAGGTACATGCCTGCGGAACTTTAGATACTTAAAGATTACATTTTACTTAGAGCAATACTTAAAAAGTGCCAAAATCTTGCTCAGGAATAAAGCAGGCAGTTTTAATTATATTTAGAAGTTACACTTTAATCTTTCATACAAATTATTGTCATGAATATTTACCTTTATTAATGGTAACACAAAAATCTATGTACTTACGCATTACAGAATACTTTTACTTTTAATTCGTTTTACGTATTGGTACCATGTTATATATTTTATGTGAATACGTACTTTTCGGGGGGGGGGATTAATTTTGTACTAGTAAATTTAAGAAGTTGCTTTTATGAGCAGAGAATCTTTGCAACCATACTTACATGATAAACCTACCTGGACAAGTGACTGTACCTGTAATGATGTAAAATATTAATCCAAATCACCATTCCGTCATATTATAAGAATTAGGGAAATATCTCAATCTTTTCGTGAAAAACGGGCTGAGGCAGTCATATTTTCATGCTGAAGGGATAATTGTACTTTTAAACACAAATACCTTCCGGTTTTTTTTTTTTTTTTTTTTTTTTTGATAAATTTGCGGAAGTATTAGACCAGGAGAAAGTGGTCTGATCTGTGCATGTTAGATCACATACAGACAAGACTGTCACGTGCCTCTTGTTGTTATCGTGGTTTGAATTAAAAGTACGACTTTACGTGATACAAACCATCAATTCATTATTTTGATTATGATTTGAGATGTGATTTACAATAAAGGAAGGGTTGGGCCAATGGTCAAATTTTAAATGACCATGATCTGTTATTCAAGGACATACACAGAGAGACTTCTTTTTCTCTTGATCAAACTTGCAAGAACAAAAGAAGTCGATCATGGTGCTTAACATGTTTTGAAGTTTTACATTTTATAATCATTGACAACGCTTTCCTCTATCATTGTCATTTTATGCTCGCCCTTCGCCACCTGAAGATTGTGTAATTCCCTGGACCCCATATGGCGGGGGGGGGGGGGGTGGTGGTGGATATAAATTTGTGACGCACACAATATCGTGGAACCTATCACCCCATCCCATCAATAATAGTAGCCCCCAAGGGTTCTTTTGGTTTTGCCAGTTTTGAATTTTCATGAACTTGAAAGGTCAATTGACATATTAGATTATATCAACGCAATTGTCTCCCTTCATTTGAAAATAGTGACACCAGAACTGTAAGTGAAAACTTTCAAATTAAATCAAAATAATGATTGTCTTGTAGAAATGTGACCTTGGAGATTTTTCGTAACATCCCATGACGATGCATTTGCCCATCCATGTCAGCTGAGCATGACATGACACAGCACTGCATGGAACAAGGGAGCCCCAAATCGGAGGGGTGGGGCATGGGGTGTGTGATGGGGGGGGGGGGTAGGGAGGAGAAAGGCATAGTTCTGCATGTTGCCTGCCAAGACAGACTCTGCTGTGTTCTTGCAATAATGACTGAGCACACTGCACTCCGTACAGCTCCCAGAATTATTACAGAACAAGAGTGTGTCTCCTACTGCACCAAATGTATCATTGATATGGATATAATGGTTTAAAAAAAGAAGAAGTGTGAAGTGGGGGACGTCAGAGGAGGCTGGACAGTAAGGCGGCTGCACCAGACTTCCTCCTGCCATGAACCCCAAACATGGCGAACACCCGTGGCCGGTGCCCTTAAACTTTACTTCACACGGGAACAGCATCCGGTTGCTCTACCACGAGCCGCTGTTCCAAGATCGTAGCGCACCATTGAATGTCAAATAAATGTTAGGTACATGCCTGCGGAACTTTAGATACTTAAAGATTACATTTTACTTAGAGCAATACTTAAAAAGTGCCAAAATCTTGCTCAGGAATAAAGCAGGCAGTTTTAATTATATTTAGAGGTTACACTTTAATCTTTCATACAAATTATTATCATGAATATTTACCTTTATGGTAACACAAAAATCTATGTATTTACGCATTACGGAATACTTTTACTTTTAATTCGTTTTACGTATTGGCACCATGTTACATATTTTATGTGAATACGTCCTTTTCGGGTGGCATAAATTTTGTACTTATAAAGTAGAAAATTTGCTTTTATGAGCAGAGAATCTATGCAACCATACTTACATGATAAACCTACCTGGACAATTGGCTGCACCAGTAATGCTGTAAAATATTATTCCAAATCACCATTCCGTCAAATTATATGAATTAGGGAAATATCTGAATTTTTCGACGAAAAACGGGCTGAGGCAGCCATATTTTCAAAATTGGTTTAGAGAAAGAGTGAAAGATGAGGCAGCAGACCACGGGGACATAAAATAATATGAAAAAAATTAAACAGAAACATCTCAAATTAGAACAATCTGAGAAGAAACCTGCAAGGGCACTGGACAAATGTGTCCATTTAACTACCAAGTAAACATATAGTACTAATATAGAAGAAGTTGATCATTAAAAAAACTATTGACCAAAATCAGGTGATATCTGTTGCCTATAGCATTCTCTTGATACATATATACACTATCACAGCAATGTGGATTAAGAGAAAGAGTGAAAGATGACGCAGCGGAAGACGGGGACATAAAATAATATAAAAAAAATTAAACAGAAACATCTCAAATTATAACAATCTGAGAAGAAACCTGCATGGGCACAAGACAAATGTCTCAGTTTAAACAACATCAGAACTTTTATGCTAACATAGACAGAAGTAAAGATTCAGAAAAATATGGACCAAAACTCTGGCAATATCTACCAACTTGATAGCATGCTCTTGACACATATATACAGTATCATTAGAACATGGTTTAGATAGAGATGAAGGAATAAAAGTACAGATGAAAGTGCAAAAATAACAATGTAACAAAAATAATAAAAACATCTCAAATTCCAGCAATCTGAGTAACTTTCTATCGATAGAGTAGATGAATGGGTCCATTTCACTACTCAGGGCATTTTAGTATGAGGTTACCTGCACAATTAATTGTTCCGTTTGAAATCAGAGAAAGATCAAGAATAACAAAATCGGCAAATATCTAAGCTAAAATAGAAATATTTAAAGACCCAGAACAATACTGACCAAAATCGGCCACTATTTCCAACGTTGATTGTATGGATTTCATACATATATACAGTATTGCTGCAAAATGCTTCAGAGAGAGGATCAAAAATGATATAGATGATGGAGCCACAAAAACATTCACAAAAAATTTAAACAGAAACATCTCAAATTATAACAATCTGAGAAGAAACCTGCATGGGCACAAGACAAATGTCTCAGTTTAAACAACATTAGAACTTTTATGCTAACATAGACAGAATTAAAGATTCAGAAAAATTTGACCAAAACTGTGGCAATATCTGCCAACTTGATAGCATGTTCTTGATGCATATATACAGTATCATTAGAACATGGTTTAGAAAAAGATGAAGGAATAAAAGTACAGATGAAAGGGCAACAATAAAAATGTGACAAAAATAAAAAAAACATCTCAAATTACAGCAATCTGAGTAACTTTCTATCGAGAGAGTAGATGAATGGGTCCATTTCACTACTCAGGGCATTTTAGTATGATGTTAACTGCACAATTAGTTGTTCCGTTTGAAAGCAGAGAAAGATCAAGAATAATAAAATCGGTAAATATCTAAGCTAAAATAGAAAGATTTAAAGACCCAGAACAATACTGACCAAAATCGGCCACTATTTCCAACGTTGATTGGATGGATTTCATACATATATACAGTATTGCTGCAAAATGCTTCAGAGAGAGGATCAAAAATGATATAGATGATGGAGCCACAAAAACATTCATAAAAAATTTAAACAGAAACATCTCAAATTATAACAATCTGAGAAGAAACCTGCATGGGCACAAGACATTTGTCTCAGTTTAAACAACATCAGAACTTTTATGCTAATATAGACAGAATTAAAGATTCAGAAAAATTTGACCAAAACTGTGGCAATATCTGCCAACTTGATAGCATGTTCTTGATGCATATATACAGTATCATTAGAACATGGTTTAGAAAAAGATGAAGTAATAAAAGTACAGATGAAAGGGCTACAATAAAGATGTGACAAAAATAAAAAAAACATCTCAAATTACAGCAATCTGAGTAACATTCTATCGAGAGAGTAGATGAATGGGTCCATTTCACTACTCAGGGCATTTTAGTATGATGTTAACTGCACAATTAGTTGTTCTGTTTGAAAGCAGAGAAAGATCAAGAATAATAAAATCGGTAAATATCTAAGCTAAAATAGAAAGATTTAAAGACCCAGAACAATACTGACCAAACTCGGCCACTATTTCCAACGTTGATTGTATGGATTTCATACATATATACAGTATTGCTGCAAAATGCTTCAGAGAAAGGACGAAAAATGACATAGATGATGGAGCCACAAAAACATTCACAAAAAATTTAAACAGAAACATCTCAAATAAGAACAATCTGAGAAGAAACCTGCAAGGACAAAAGACAAAAATGTGTCCATTTTACTACCATGTAAACATCTATTACCAGTGTCGAAAAAGTTAAAGACTAAAAAAATGATTGACCAAAATCAGGTGATATCTGTTGCCTATAGCATGTCCTTGATACATGTATACAGTATCACTGCAAATTGGTTTAAGAGAAAGAATGAACGATGAGGCAGCCGACGACGGGGGCATAAAATAAAATGAAAAAAATTAAACAGAAACATCTCAAATCATAACAATCTGAGAAGAAACCTACATGGGCACAAGACAAATGTCTCAGTTTAAACAACATCAGAACTTTAATGCTATCATAGACAGAATTAAAGATTCAGAAAAATATGGACCAAACTCTGGCAATATCTGCCAACTTGATAGCATGTTCTTGATACATATATACAGTATCATTAGAGCATGGTTTAGAAAAAGATTAAAGAATCAAATTACAGATGAAAGGGCAACATTAATAATGTGACAAAAATAAAAAGAACATCTCAAATTACACCAATCTGAGTAAAAACCCATCGAGACAGTAGATCAATGGGTCCATTTCACTACTCAGGCCATTTTAGTACCAGGTTACCTGCACAATTAAATGTTCCGTTTGAAAGCAGAGAAAGATCAAGAATAATAAAATCGGTAAATATCTAAGCTAAAATAGAAAGATTTAAAGACCAAGAACAATGATGACCAAAATCGCACATTATTTGCAAAGTTGATTCCATAGTTTTCATCCATACATACATACTGTATCGTTGCAAAATGCTTCAGAGAAAGGATGAAAAATGACATAGGTGATTGAGCCACAAAAACATTCACAAAAAATTTAAACAGAAACATCTCAAATTAGAACAATCTGAGAAGAAACCTGCAAGGGCACTGGACAAATGTGTCCATTTAACTACCAAGTAAATATATAGTACTAATATAGAAAAAGTTCAACACTAAAAAAAAATTGACCAAAATCAGGTGATATCTGTTGCCTATAGCATGTCCTTGATACATATATACAATATCAATGCAACGTGGATTAAGAGAAATAGTGAAAGATGACGCAGCGGAAGACGGGGACATAAAATAATATGAAAAACTTTAAACAGAAACATCTCAAATTATAACAATCTGAGAAGAAACCTGCATGGGCACAAGACAAATGTCTCAGTTTAAACAACATCAGAACTTTTATGCTAACATAGACAGAATTAAAGATTCAGAAAAATATGGACCAAACTCTGGCAATATCTGCCAACTTGATAGCATGTTCTTGATGCATATATACAGTATCATTAGAACATGGTTTAGAAAAAGATGAAGGTATAAAAGTACAGATGAAAGGGCAACAATAAAAATGTGACAAAAATAAAAAAAACATCTCAAATTACACCAATCTGAGTAAAACTCTTTCGAGACAGTAGATGAATGGGTCCATTTCACTACTCGGGCCATTTTAGTACGAGGTTTCCCGCACAATTAGTTGTTCCATTTGAAAGCAGAGAAAGATCAAGAATAATAAAATCGGTAAATATCTAAGCTAAAATAGAAAGATTTAAAGACCAAGAACAATACTGACCAAAATCGGCCACTATTTCCAACGTTGATTGTATGGATTTCATACATATATACAGTATTGCTGCAAAATGCTTCAGAGAAAGGACGAAAAATGATATGGATAATGGAGCCACAAAAACATTCACAAAAAATTTAAACAGAAACATCTCAAATTAGAACAATCTGAGAAGAAACCTGCAAGGACAAAAGACAAAAATGTGTCCATTTTACTACCATGTAAACATCTATTACCACTGTCGAAAAAGTTAAAGACTAAAAAAATGATTGACCAAAATCAGGTGATATCTGTTGCCTATAGCATGTCCTTGATACATGTATACAGTATCACTGCAAATTGGTTTAACAGAAAGAATGAACGATGAGGCAGCGGACGAGGGGGACATAAAATAATATAAAAAAATTTAAACAGAAACATCTCAAATCATAACAATCTGAGAAGAAACCTATATGGGCACAAGACAAATGTCTCAGTTTAAACAACATCAGAACTTTTATGCTAAGATAGACAGAATTAAAGATTCAGAAAAATATGGACCAAACTCTGGCAATATCTGCCAGCTTGATAGCATGTTCTTGATACATATATACAGTATCATTAGAGCATGGTTTAGAAAAAGATTAAAGAATCAAAGTACAGATGAAAGGGCAACATTAATAATGTGACAAAAATAAAACGAACATCTCAATTTACACCAATCTGAGTAAAAACCTATCGAGACAGTAGATCAATGGGTCCATTTCACTACTCAGGCCATTTTAGTACCAGGTTACCTGCACAATTAATTGTTCCGTTTGAAAGCAGAGAAAGATCAAGAATAATAAAATCGGTAAATATCTAAGCTAAAATAGAAAGATTTAAAGACCAAGAACAATGATGACCAAAATCGCACATTATTTGCAAAGTTGATTCCATAGTTTTCATCCATACATACATACTGTATCGTTGCAAAATGCTTCAGAGAAAGGATGAAAAATGACATAGGTGATTGAGCCACAAAAACATTCACAAAAAAATTTAAACAGAAACATCTCAAATTAGAACAATCTGAGAAGAAACCTGCAAGGGCACTGGACAAATGTGTCCATTTAACTACCAAGTAAATATATAGTACTAATATAGAAAAAGTTCAACACTAAAAAAAATTGACAAAAATCAGGTGATATCTGTTGCCTATAGCATGTCCTTGATACATATATACAATATCAATGCAACGTGGATTAAGAGAAAGAGTGAAAGATGACGCAGCAGAAGACGGGGACATAAAATAATATAAAAAACTTTAAACAGAAACATCTCAAATTATAACAATCTGAGAAGAAACCTGCATGGGCACAAGACAAATGTCTCAGTTTAAACAACATCAGAACTTTTATTCTAACATAGACAGAATTAAAGATTCAGAAAAATATGGACCAAACTCTGGCAATATCTGCCAGCTTGATAGCATGTTCTTGGTGCATATATACAGTATCATTAGAACATGGTTTAGAAAAAGATGAAGGTATAAAAGTACAGATGAAAGGGCAACAATAAAAATGTGACAAAAATAAAAAAAAACATCTCAAATTACACCAATCTGAGTAAAACTCTTTCGAGACAGTAGATGAATGGGTCCATTTCACTACTCGGGCCATTTTAGTACGAGGTTTCCCGCACAATTAGTTGTTCCATTTGAAAGCAGAGAAAGATCAAGAATAATAAAATCGGTAAATATCTAAGCTAAAATAGAAAGATTTAAAGACCAAGAACAATACTGACCAAAATCGGCCACTATTTCCAACGTTGATTGTA
Organism: Hermodice carunculata; assembly: GCA_964020975.1. NCBI lineage: Eukaryota > Metazoa > Annelida > Polychaeta > Eunicida > Amphinomidae > Hermodice > Hermodice carunculata. Next base: position 7,898,102 of record OZ026623.1, on the reverse strand, counting down.
TGGATTTCATACATATATACAGTATTGCTGCAAAATGCTTCAGAGAAAGGACGAAAAATGATATGGATAATGGAGCCACAAAAACATTCACAAAAAATTTAAACAGAAACATCTCAAATTAGAACAATCTGAGAAGAAACCTGCAAGGACAAAAGACAAAAATGTGTCCATTTTACTACCATGTAAACATCTTTTACCACTGTCGAAAAAGTTAAAGACTAAAAAAATGATTGACCAAAATCAGGTGATATCTGTTGCCTATAGCATGTCCTTGTTACATGTATACAGTATCACTGCAAATTGGTTTAAGAGAAAGAATGAACGATGAGGCAGCGGACGACAAGGACATAAAATAATATGAAAAAATTTAAAGAGAAACATCTCAAATCATAACAATCTGAGAAGAAACCTATATGGGCACAAGACAAATGTCTCAGTTTAAACAACATCAGAACTTTTATGCTAACATAGACAGAATTAAAGATTCAGAAAAATATGGACCAAACTCTGGCAATATCTGCCAACTTGATAGCATGTTCTTGATACATATACAGTATCATTAGAGCATGGTTTAGAAAAAGATTAAAGAATCAAAGTACAGATGAAAGGGCAACATTAATAATGTGACAAAAATAAAAAGAACATCTCAAATTACACCAATCTGAGTAAAAACCCATCGAGACAGTAGATCAATGGGTCCATTTCACTACTCAGGCCATTTTAGTACCAGGTTACCTGCACAATTAAATGTTCCGTTTGAAAGCAGAGAAAGATCAAGAATAATAAAATCGGTAAATATCTAAGCTAAAATAGAAAGATTTAAAGACCAAGAACAATGATGACCAAAATCGCACATTATTTGCAAAGTTGATTCCATAGTTTTCATCCATACATACATACTGTATCGTTGCAAAATGCTTCAGAGAAAGGATGAAAAATGACATAGGTGATTGAGCCACAAAAACATTCACAAAAAATTTAAACAGAAACATCTCAAATTAGAACAATCTGAGAAGAAACCTGCAAGGGCACTGGACAAATGTGTCCATTTAACTACCAAGTAAATATATAGTACTAATATAGAAAAAGTTCAACACTAAAAAAAAATTGACCAAAATCAGGTGATATCTGTTGCCTATAGCATGTCCTTGATACATATATACAATATCAATGCAACGTGGATTAAGAGAAAGAGTTAAAGATGACGCAGCGGAAGACGGGGACATAAAATAATATGAAAAACTTTAAACAGAAACATCTCAAATTATAACAATCTGAGAAGAAACCTGCATGGGTACAAGACAAATGTCTCAGTTTAAACAACATCAGAACTTTTATGCTAAGATAGACAGAATTAAAGATTCAGAAAAATATGGACCAAACTCTGGCAATATCTGCCAACTTGATAGCATGTTCCTGATACATATATACAGTATCATTAGAGCATGGTTTAGAAAAAGATTAAAGAATCAAAGTACAGATGAAAGGGCAACATTAATAATGTGACAAAAATAAAAAGAACATCTCAAATTACACCAATCTGAGTAAAAACCCATCGAGACAGAAGATCAATGGGTCAATTTCACTACTCAGGCCATTTTAGTACCAGGTTACCTGCACAATTAAATGTTCCGTTTGAAAGCAGAGAAAGATCAAGAATAATAAAATCGGTAAATATCTAAGCTAAAATAGAAAGATTCAAAGACCAAGAACAATGATGACCAAAATCGCACATTATTTGCAAAGTTGATTCCATAGTTTTCATCCATACATACATACTGTATCGTTGCAAAATGCTTCAGAGAAAGGATGAAAAATGACATAGGTGATTGAGCCACAAAAACATTCACAAAAAATTTAAACAGAAACATCTCAAATTAGAACAAGCTGAGAAGAAACCTGCAAGGGCACTGGACAAATGTGTCCATTTAACTACCAAGTAAATATATAGTACTAATATAGAAAAAGTTCAACACTAAAAAAAATTGACCAAAATCAGGTGATATCTGTTGCCTATAGCATGTCCTTGATACATATATACAATATCAATGCAACGTGGATTAAGAGAAAGAGTGAAAGATGACGCAGCGGAAGACGGGGACATAAAATAATATAAAAAACTTTAAACAGAAACATCTCAAATTATAACAATCTGAGAAGAAACCTGCATGGGCACAAGACAAATGTCTCAGTTTAAACAACATCAGAACTTTTATTCTAACATAGACAGAATCAAAGATTCAGAAAAATATGGACCAAACTCTGGCAATATCTGCCAACTTGATAGCATGTTCTTGATGCATATATACAGTATCATTAGAACATGGTTTAGAAAAAGATGAAGGTATAAAAGTACAGATGAAAGGGCAACAATAAAAATGTGACAAAAATAAAAAAAAACATCTCAAATTACGCCAATCTGAGTAAAACTCTTTCGAGACAGTAGATGAATGGGTCCATTTCACTACTCGGGCCATTTTAGTACGAGGTTTCCCGCACAATTAGTTGTTCCATTTGAAAGCAGAGAAAGATCAAGAATAATAAAATCGGTAAATATCTATGCTAAAATAGAAAGATTTAAAGACCAAGAACAATACTGACCAAAATCGGCCACTATTTCCAACGTTGATTGTATGGATTTCATACATATATACAGTATTGCTGCAAAATGCTTCAGAGAAAGGACCAAAAATGATATGGATAATGGAGCCACAAAAACATTCACAAAAAATTTAAACAGAAACATCTCAAATTAGAACAATCTGAGAAGAAACCTGCAAGGACAAAAGACAAAAATGTGTCCATTTTACTACCATGTAAACATCTATTACCAGTGTCGAAAAAGTTAAAGACTAAAAAAATGATTGACCAAAATCAGGTGATATCTGTTGCCCATAGCATGTCCTTGATACATGTATACAGTATCACTGCAAATTGGTTTAAGAGAAAGAATGAATGATGAGGCAGCGGACGACGGGGACATAAAATAATATGAAAAAATTTAAACAGAAACATCTCAAATCATAACAATCTGAGAAGAAACCTACATGGGCACAAGACAAATGTCTCAGTTTAAACAACATCAGAACTTTTATGCTAAGATAGACAGAATTAAAGATTCAGAAAAATATGGACCAAACTCTGGCAATATCTGCCAACTTGATAGCATGTTCTTGATACATATATACAGTATCATTAGAGCATGGTTTAGAAAAAGATTAAAGAATCAAAGTACAGATGAAAGGGCAACATTAATAATGTGACAAAAATAAAAAGAACATCTCAAATTACACCAATCTGAGTAAAAACCCATCAAGACAGTAGATCAATGGGTCCATTTCACTACTCAGGCCATTTTAGTACCAGGTTACCTGCACAATTAAATGTTCCGTTTGAAAGCAGAGAAAGATCAAGAATAATAAAATCGGTAAATATCTAAGCTAAAATAGAAAGATTTAAAGACCAAGAACAATGATGACCAAAATCGCACATTATTTGCAAAGTTGATTCCATAGTTTTCATCCATACATACATACTGTATCGTTGCAAAATGCTTCAGAGAAAGGATGAAAAATGACATAGGTGATTGAGCCACAAAAACATTCACAAAAAATTTAAACAGAAACATCTCAAATTAGAACAAGCTGAGAAGAAACCTGCAAGGGCACTGGACAAATGTGTCCATTTAACTACCAAGTAAATATATAGTACTAATATAGAAAAAGTTCAACACTAAAAAAAAATTGACCAAAATCAGGTGATATCTGTTGCCTATAGCATGTCCTTGATACATATATACAATATCAATGCAACGTGGATTAAGAGAAATAGTGAAAGATGACGCAGCGGAAGACGGGGACATAAAATAATATGAAAAACTTTAAACAGAAACATCTCAAATTATAACAATCTGAGAAGAAACCTGCATGGGCACAAGACAAATGTCTCAGTTTAAACAACATCAGAACTTTTATGCTAAGATAGACAGAATTAAAGATTCAGAAAAATATGGACCAAACTCTGGCAATATCTGCCAACTTGATAGCATGTTCTTGATGCATATATACAGTATCATTAGAACATGGTTTAGAAAAAGATGAAGGTATAAAAGAACAGATGAAAGGGCAACAATAAAAATGTGACAAAAATAAAAAAAAACATCTCAAATTACACCAATCTGAGTAAAACTCTTTCGAGACAGTAGATGAATGGGTCCATTTCACTACTCGGGCCATTTTAGTACGAGGTTTCCCGCACAATTAGTTGTTCCATTTGAAAGCAGAGAAAGATCAAGAATAATAAAATCGGTAAATATCTAAGCTAAAATAGAAAGATTTAAAGACCAAGAACAATACTGACCAAAATCGGCCACTATTTCCAACGTTGATTGTATGGATTTCATACATATATACAGTATTGCTGCAAAATGCTTCAGAGAAAGGACCAAAAATGATATGGATAATGGAGCCACAAAAACATTCACAAAAAATTTAAACAGAAACATCTCAAATTAGAACAATCTGAGAAGAAACCTGCAAGGACAAAAGACAAAAATGTGTCCATTTTACTACCATGTAAACATCTATTACCAGTGTCGAAAAAGTTAAAGACTAAAAAAATGATTGACCAAAATCAGGTGATATCTGTTGCCTATAGCATGTCCTTGATACATGTATACAGTATCACTGCAAATTGGTTTAAGAGAAAGAATGAATGATGAGGCAGCGGACGACGGGGACATAAAATAATATGAAAAAAATTAAACAGAAACATCTCAAATCATAACAATCTGAGAAGAAACCTACATGGGCACAAGACAAATGTCTCAGTTTAAACAACATCAGAACTTTTATGCTAAGATAGACAGAATTAAAGATTCAGAAAAATATGGACCAAACTCTGGCAATATCTGTCAACTTGATAGCATGTTCTTGATACATATATACAGTATCATTAGAGCATGGTTTAGAAAAAGATTAAAGAATCAAAGTACAGATGAAAGGGCAACATTAATAATGTGACAAAAATAAAAAGAACATCTCAAATTACACCAATCTGAGTAAAAACCCATCGAGACAGAAGATCAATGGGTCCATTTCACTACTCAGGCCATTTTAGTACCAGGTTACCTGCACAATTAAATGTTCCGTTTGAAAGCAGAGAAAGATCAAGAATAATAAAATCGGTAAATATCTAAGCTAAAATATAAAGATTTAAAGACCAAGAACAATGATGACCAAAATCGCACATTATTTGCAAAGTTGATTCCATAGTTTTCATCCATACATACATACTGTATCGTTGCAAAATGCTTCAGAGAAAGGATGAAAAATGACATAGGTGATTGAGCCACAAAAACATTCACAAAAAATTTAAACAGAAACATCTCAAATTAGAACAAGCTGAGAAGAAACCTGCAAGGGCACTGGACAAATGTGTCCATTTAACTACCAAGTAAATATATAGTACTAATATAGAAAAAGTTCAACACTAAAAAAAAATTAACCAAAATCAGGTGATATCTGTTGCCTATAGCATGTCCTTGATACATATATACAATATCAATGCAACGTGGATTAAGAGAAAGAGTGAAAGATGACGCAGCGGAAGACGGGGACATAAAATAATATGAAAAACTTTAAACAGAAACATCTCAAATTATAACAATCTGAGAAGAAACCTGCATGGGCACAAGACAAATGTCTCAGTTTAAACAACATCAGAACTTTTATTCTAACATAAACAGAATTAAAGATTCAGAAAAATATGGACCAAACTCTGGCAATATCTGCCAACTTGATAGCATGTTCTTGATGCATATATACAGTATCATTAGAACATGGTTTAGAAAAAGATGAAGGTATAAAAGTACAGATGAAAGGGCAACAATAAAAATGTGACAAAAATAAAAAAAAACATCTCAAATTACGCCAATCTGAGTAAAACTCTTTCGAGACAGTAGATGAATGGGTCCATTTCACTACTCGGGCCATTTTAGTACGAGGTTTCCCGCACAATTAGTTGTTCCATTTGAAAGCAGAGAAAGATCAAGAATAATAAAATCGGTAAATATCTAAGCTAAAATAGAAAGATTTAAAGACCAAGAACAATACTGACCAAAATCGGCCACTATTTCCAACGTTGATTGTATGGATTTCATACATATATACAGTATTGCTGCAAAATGCTTCAGAGAAAGGACCAAAAATGATATGGATAATGGAGCCACAAAAACATTCACAAAAAATTTAAACAGAAACATCTCAAATTAGAACAATCTGAGAAGAAACCTGCAAGGACAAAAGACAAAAATGTGTCCATTTTACTACCATGTAAACATCTATTACCAGTGTCGAAAAAGTTAAAGACTAAAAAAATGATTGACCAAAATCAGGTGATATCTGTTGCCTATAGCATGTCCTTGATACATGTATACAGTATCACTGCAAATTGGTTTAAGAGAAAGAATGAATGATGAGGCAGCGGACGACGGGGACATAAAATAATATGAAAAAATTTAAACAGAAACATCTCAAATCATAACAATCTGAGAAGAAACCTACATGGGCACAAGACAAATGTCTCAGTTTAAACAACATCAGAACTTTTATGCTAAGATAGACAGAATTAAAGATTCAGAAAAATATGGACCAAACTCTGGCAATATCTGCCAACTTGATAGCATGTTCTTGATACATATATACAGTATCATTAGAGCATGGTTTAGAAAAAGATTAAAGAATCAAAGTACAGATGAAAGGGCAACATTAATAATGTGACAAAAATAAAAAGAACATCTCAAATTACACCAATCTGCGTAAAAACCCATCAAGACAGTAGATCAATGGGTCCATTTCACTACTCAGGCCATTTTAGTACCAGGTTACCTGCACAATTAAATGTTCCGTTTGAAAGCAGAGAAAGATCAAGAATAATAAAATCGGTAAATATCTAAGCTAAAATAGAAAGATTTAAAGACCAAGAACAATGATGACCAAAATCGCACATTATTTGCAAAGTTGATTCCATAGTTTTCATCCATACATACATACTGTATCGTTGCAAAATGCTTCAGAGAAAGGATGAAAAATGACATAGGTGATTGAGCCACAAAAACATTCACAAAAAATTTAAACAGAAACATCTCAAATTAGAACAATCTGAGAAGAAACCTGCAAGGGCACTGGACAAATGTGTCCATTTAACTACCAAGTAAATATATAGTACTAATATAGAAAAAGTTCAACACTAAAAAAAAATTGACCAAAATCAGGTGATATCTGTTGCCTATAGCATGTCCTTGATATATATATACAATATCAATGCAACGTGGATTAAGAGAAAGAGTGAAAGATGACGCAGCGGAAGACGGGGACATAAAATAATATGAAAAACTTTAAACAGAAACATCTCAAATTATAACAATCTGAGAAGAAACCTGCATGGGCACAAGACAAATGTCTCAGTTTAAACAACATCAGAACTTTTATGCTAACATAGACAGAATTAAAGATTCAGAAAAATATGGACCAAACTCTGGCAATATCTGCCAACTTGATAGCATGTTCTTGATGCATATATACAGTATCATTAGAACATGGTTTAGAAAAAGATGAAGGTATAAAAGTACAGATGAAAGGGCAACAATAAAAATGTGACAAAAATAAAAAAAAAACATCTCAAATTACACCAATCTGAGTAAAACTCTTTCGAGACAGTAGATGAATGGGTCCATTTCACTACTCGGGCCATTTTAGTACGAGGTTTCCCGCACAATTAGTTGTTCCATTTGAAAGCAGAGAAAGATCAAGAATAATAAAATCGGTAAATATCTAAGCTAAAATAGAAAGATTTAAAGACCAAGAACAATACTGACCAAAATCGGCCACTATTTCCAACGTTGATTGTATGGATTTCATACATATATACAGTATTGCTGCAAAATGCTTCAGAGAAAGGACCAAAAATGATATGGATAATGGAGCCACAAAAACATTCACAAAAAATTTAAACAGAAACATCTCAAATTAGAACAATCTGAGAAGAAACCTGCAAGGACAAAAGACAAAAATGTGTCCATTTTACTACCATGTAAACATCTATTACCAGTGTCGAAAAAGTTAAAGACTAAAAAAATGATTGACCAAAATCAGGTGATATCTGTTGCCTATAGCATGTCCTTGATACATGTATACAGTATCACTGCAAATTGGTTTAAGAGAAAGAATGAATAATGAGGCAGCGGACGACGGGGACATAAAATAATATGAAAAAAATTAAACAGAAACATCTCAAATCATAACAATCTGAGAAGAAACCTACATGGGCACAAGACAAATGTCTCAGTTTAAACAACATCAGAACTTTTATGGTAAGATAGACAGAATTAAAGATTCAGAAAAATATGGACCAAACTCTGGCAATATCTGTCAACTTGATAGCATGTTCTTGATACATATATACAGTATCATTAGAGCATGGTTTAGAAAAAGATTAAAGAATCAAAGTACAGATGAAAGGGCAACATTAATAATGTGACAAAAATAAAAAGAACATCTCAAATTACACCAATCTGAGTAAAAACCCATCGAGACAGAAGATCAATGGGTCCATTTCACTACTCAGGCCATTTTAGTACCAGGTTACCTGCACAATTAAATGTTCCGTTTGAAAGCAGAGAAAGATCAAGAATAATAAAATCGGTAAATATCTAAGCTAAAATAGAAAGATTTAAAGACCAAGAACAATGATGACCAAAATCGCACATTATTTGCAAAGTTGATTCCATAGTTTTCATCCATACATACATACTGTATCGTTGCAAAATGCTTCAGAGAAAGGATGAAAAATGACATAGGTGATTGAGCCACAAAAACATTCACAAAAAATTTAAACAGAAACATCTCAAATTAGAACAAGCTGAGAAGAAACCTGCAAGGGCACTGGACAAATGTGTCCATTTAACTACCAAGTAAATATATAGTACTAATATAGAAAAAGTTCAACACTAAAAAAAAATTGACCAAAATCAGGTGATATCTGTTGCCTATAGCATGTCCTTGATACATATATATAATATCAATGCAACGTGGATTAAGAGAAAGAGTGAAAAATGACGCAGCGGAAGACGGGGACATAAAATAATATGAAAAACTTTAAACAGAAACATCTCAAATTATAACAATCTGAGAAGAAACCTGCATGGGCACAAGACAAATGTCTCAGTTTAAACAACATCAGAACTTTTATGCTAAGATAGACAGAATTAAAGATTCAGAAAAATATGGACCAAACTCTGGCAATATCTGCCAACTTGATAGCATGTTCTTGATGCATATATACAGATCATTAGAACATGGTTTAGAAAAAGATGAAGGTATAAAAGTACAGATGAAAGGGCAACAATAAAAATGTGACAAAAATAAAAAAAAAACATCTCAAATTACACCAATCTGAGTAAAACTCTTTCGAGACAGTAGATGAATGGGTCCATTTCACTACTCGGGCCATTTTAGTACGAGGTTTCCCGCACAATTAGTTGTTCCATTTGAAAGCAGAGAAAGATCAAGAATAATAAAATCGGTAAATATCTAAGCTAAAATAGAAAGATTTAAAGACCAAGAACAATACTGACCAAAATCGGCCACTATTTCCAACGTTGATTGTATGGATTTCATACATATATACAGTATTGCTGCAAAATGCTTCAGAGAAAGGACGAAAAATGATATGGATAATGGAGCCACAAAAACATTCACAAAAAATTTAAACAGAAACATCTCAAATTAGAACAATCTGAGAAGAAACCTGCAAGGACAAAAGACAAAAATGTGTCCATTTTACTACCATGTAAACATCTATTACCAGTGTCGAAAAAGTTAAAGACTAAAAAAATGATTGACCAAAATCAGGTGATATCTGTTGCCTATAGCATGTCCTTGTTACATGTATACAGTATCACTGCAAATTGGTTTAAGAGAAAGAATGAACGATGAGGCAGCGGACGACGGGGACATAAAATAATATGAAAAAATTTAAACAGAAACATCTCAAATCATAACAATCTGAGAAGAAACCTACATGGGCACAAGACAAATGTCTCAGTTTAAACAACATCAGAACTTTTATGCTAAGATAGACAGAATTAAAGATTCAGAAAAATATGGACCAAACTCTGGCAATATCTGCCAACTTGATAGCATGTTCTTGATACATATATACAGTATCATTAGAGCATGGTTTAGAAAAAGATTAAAGAATCAAAGTACAGATGAAAGGGCAACATTAATAATGTGACAAAAATAAAAAGAACATCTCAAATTACACCAATCTGAGTAAAAACCCATCAAGACAGTAGATCAATGGGTCCATTTCACTACTCAGGCCATTTTAGTACCAGGTTACCTGCACAATTAAATGTTCCGTTTGAAAGCAGAGAAAGATCAAGAATAATAAAATCGGTAAATATCTAAGCTAAAAGAGAAAGATTTAAAGACCAAGAACAATACTGACCAAAATCAGCCACTATTTCCAACGTTGATTGTATGGATTTCAGTCATATATACAGTATTGCTGCAAAATGCTTCATAGAAAGGACGACAAATGATATAGATGATGGAGCCACAAAAACATTCACAAAAAATTTAAACAGAAACATCTCAAATTAGAACAATCTGAGAAGAAACCTGGATGGGAAGAAGACAAATGTGTCCCTTTGACTTGCATGTAAACATCTATACTAATATATATAGAGTAAAACATTCATAAAAGTACTGATCAACATCGGGCAATATGTGTTTACCATTGTATATTCCTGATACATATATACAGTGTCACTGCAAAATGGTTTAGAGAAATAGTGAAAGTTGATGGAGCAGACAATGAGGACAAAAAATAATATGAACAAATTTAAACAGAAACATCTCAAATTTGAACAATCTGAGAAGAAACCTACATGGGCACAAGACAAATGTCTCAGTTTAAACAACATCAAAACTTTCATGCTAACATAGACAGAATTAAAGATTCAGAAAAATATGGACCAAACTCTGGCAATATCTGCCAGCTTGATAGCATGCTATTGATACATATATACAGTATCATTAGAACATGGTTTAGAAAAAGATGAAGGAATAAAAGTACAGATGAAAGGGCAACAATAAAAATATGACAAAAATAAAAAAAACATCTCAAATTACACCAATCTGAGTAGCATTCTATCGAGAGAGTAGATCAATGGGTCCATTTCACTACTCAGGGAATTTTAGTATGAGGTTACCTGCACAATTAGTTGTTCCGTTTGAAAGCAGAGAAAGATCAAGAATAATAAAATCGGTAAATATCGTTGATTCCATAGTTTTCATCCATACATACATACTGTATCGTTGCAAAATGCTTCAGAGAAAGGATGAAAAATGACATAGGTGATTGAGCCACAAAAACATTCACAAAAAATTTAAACAGAAACATCTCAAATTAGAACAATCTGAGAAGAAACCTGCAAGGACAAAAGACAAAAATGTGTCCATTTTACTACCATGTAAATATATAGTACTAATATAGAAAAAGTTCAACACTAAAAAAAAATTGACCAAAATCAGGTGATATCTGTTGCCTATAGCATGTCCTTGATACATATATACAATATCAATGAAACGTGGATTAAGAGAAAGAGTGAAAGATGACGCAGCGGAAGACGGGGACATAAAATAATATGAAAAACTTTAAACAGAAACATCTCAAATTATAACAATCTGAGAAGAAACTTGCATGGGCACAAGACAAATGTCTCAGTTTAAACAACATCAGAACTTTTATGCTAAGATAGACAGAATTAAAGATTCAGAAAAATATGGACCAAACTCTGGCAATATCTGCCAACTTGATAGCATGTTCTTGATGCATATATACAGTATCATTAGAACATGGTTTAGAAAAAGATGAAGGTATAAAAGTACAGATGAAAGGGCAACAATAAAAATGTGACAAAAATAAAAAAAACATCTCAAATTACACCAATCTGAGTAAAACTCTTTCGAGACAGTAGATGAATGGGTCCATTTCACTACTCGGGCCATTTTAGTACGAGGTTTCCTGCACAATTAGTTGTTCCATTTGAAAGCAGAGAAAGATCAAGAATAATAAAATCGGTAAATATCTAAGCTAAAATAGAAAGATTTAAAGACCAAGAACAATACTGACCAAAATCGGCCACTATTTCCAACGTTGATTGTATGGATTTCATACATATATACAGTATTGCTGCAAAATGATTCAGAGAAAGGACGAAAAATGATATGGATAATGGAGCCACAAAAACATTCACAAAAAATTTAAACAGAAACATCTCAAATTAGAACAATCTGAGAAGAAACCTGCAAGGACAAAAGACAAAAATGTGTCCATTTTACTACCATGTAAACATCTATTACCAGTGTCGAAAAAGTTAAAGACTAAAAAAATGATTGACCAAAATCAGGTGATATCTGTTGCCTATAGCATGTCCTTGATACATGTATACAGTATCACTGCAAATTGGTTTAAGAGAAAGAATGAACGATGAGGCAGCCGACGACGGGGGCATAAAATAATATGAAAAAAATTAAACAGAAACATCTCAAATCATAACAATCTGAGAAGAAACCTACATGGGCACAAGACAAATGTCTCAGTTTAAACAACATCAGAACTTTAATGCTATCATAGACAGAATTAAAGATTCAGAAAAATATGGACCAAACTCTGGCAATATCTGCCAACTTGATAGCATGTTCTTGATACATATATACAGTATCATTAGAGCATGGTTTAGAAAAAGATTAAAGAATCAAATTACAGATGAAAGGGCAACATTAATAATGTGACAAAAATAAAAAGAACATCTCAAATTACACCAATCTGAGTAAAAACCCATCGAGACAGTAGATCAATGGGTCCATTTCACTACTCAGGCCATTTTAGTACCAGGTTACCTGCACAATTAAATGTTCCGTTTGAAAGCAGAGAAAGATCAAGAATAATAAAATCGGTAAATATCTAAGCTAAAATAGAAAGATTTAAAGACCAAGAACAATGATGACCAAAATCGCACATTATTTGCAAAGTTGATTCCATAGTTTTCATCCATACATACATACTGTATCGTTGCAAAATGCTTCAGAGAAAGGATGAAAAATGACATAGGTGATTGAGCCACAAAAACATTCACAAAAAGTTTAAACAGAAACATCTCAAATTAGAACAATCTGAGAAGAAACCTGCAAGGGCACTGGACAAATGTGTCCATTTAACTACCAAGTAAATATATAGTACTAATATAGAAAAAGTTCAACACTAAAAAAAAATTGACCAAAATCAGGTGATATCTGTTGCCTATAGCATGTCCTTGATACATATATACAATATCAATGCAACGTGGATTAAGAGAAATAGTGAAAGATGACGCAGCGGAAGACGGGGACATAAAATAATATGAAAAACTTTAAACAGAAACATCTCAAATTATAACAATCTGAGAAGAAACCTGCATGGGCACAAGACAAATGTCTCAGTTTAAACAACATCAGAACTTTTATGCTAACATAGACAGAATTAAAGATTCAGAAAAATATGGACCAAACTCTGGCAATATCTGCCAACTTGATAGCATGTTCTTGATGCATATATACAGTATCATTAGAACATGGTTTAGAAAAAGATGAAGGTATAAAAGTACAGATGAAAGGGCAACAATAAAAATGTGACAAAAATAAAAAAACATCTCAAATTACACCAATCTGAGTAAAACTCTTTCGAGACAGTAGATGAATGGGTCCATTTCACTACTCGGGCCATTTTAGTACGAGGTTTCCCGCACAATTAGTTGTTCCATTTGAAAGCAGAGAAAGATCAAGAATAATAAAATCGGTAAATATCTAAGCTAAAATAGAAAGATTTAAAGACCAAGAACAATACTGACCAAAATCGGCCACTATTTCCAACGTTGATTGTATGGATTTCATACATATATACAGTATTGCTGCAAAATGCTTCAGAGAAAGGACGAAAAATGATATGGATAATGGAGCCACAAAAACATTCACAAAAAATTTAAACAGAAACATCTCAAATTAGAACAATCTGAGAAGAAACCTGCAAGGACAAAAGACAAAAATGTGTCCATTTTACTACCATGTAAACATCTATTACCACTGTCGAAAAAGTTAAAGACTAAAAAAATGATTGACCAAAATCAGGTGATATCTGTTGCCTATAGCATGTCCTTGATACATGTATACAGTATCACTGCAAATTGGTTTAACAGAAAGAATGAACGATGAGGCAGCGGACGAGGGGGACATAAAATAATATAAAAAAATTTAAACAGAAACATCTCAAATCATAACAATCTGAGAAGAAACCTATATGGGCACAAGACAAATGTCTCAGTTTAAACAACATCAGAACTTTTATGCTAAGATAGACAGAATTAAAGATTCAGAAAAATATGGACCAAACTCTGGCAATATCTGCCAGCTTGATAGCATGTTCTTGATACATATATACAGTATCATTAGAGCATGGTTTAGAAAAAGATTAAAGAATCAAAGTACAGATGAAAGGGCAACATTAATAATGTGACAAAAATAAAAAGAACATCTCAATTTACACCAATCTGAGTAAAAACCTATCGAGACAGTAGATCAATGGGTCCATTTCACTACTCAGGCCATTTTAGTACCAGGTTACCTGCACAATTAATTGTTCCGTTTGAAAGCAGAGAAAGATCAAGAATAATAAAATCGGTAAATATCTAAGCTAAAATAGAAAGATTTAAAGACCAAGAACAATGATGACCAAAATCGCACATTATTTGCAAAGTTGATTCCATAGTTTTCATCCATACATACATACTGTATCGTTGCAAAATGCTTCAGAGAAAGGATGAAAAATGACATAGGTGATTGAGCCACAAAAACATTCACAAAAAAATTTAAACAGAAACATCTCAAATTAGAACAATCTGAGAAGAAACCTGCAAGGGCACTGGACAAATGTGTCCATTTAACTACCAAGTAAATATATAGTACTAATATAGAAAAAGTTCAACACTAAAAAAAATTGACAAAAATCAGGTGATATCTGTTGCCTATAGCATGTCCTTGATACATATATACAATATCAATGCAACGTGGATTAAGAGAAAGAGTGAAAGATGACGCAGCAGAAGACGGGGACATAAAATAATATAAAAAACTTTAAACAGAAACATCTCAAATTATAACAATCTGAGAAGAAACCTGCATGGGCACAAGACAAATGTCTCAGTTTAAACAACATCAGAACTTTTATTCTAACATAGACAGAATTAAAGATTCAGAAAAATATGGACCAAACTCTGGCAATATCTGCCAGCTTGATAGCATGTTCTTGGTGCATATATACAGTATCATTAGAACATGGTTTAGAAAAAGATGAAGGTATAAAAGTACAGATGAAAGGGCAACAATAAAAATGTGACAAAAATAAAAAAAAACATCTCAAATTACACCAATCTGAGTAAAACTCTTTCGAGACAGTAGATTAATGGGTCCATTTCACTACTCGGGCCATTTTAGTACGAGGTTTCCCGCACAATTAGTTGTTCCATTTGAAAGCAGAGAAAGATCAAGAATAATAAAATCGGTAAATATCTAAGCTAAAATAGAAAGATTTAAAGACCAAGAACAATATTGACCAAAATCGGCCATTATTTGCAAAGTTGATTGTATAGTTTTCATACATATACATACAGTATCATTTCAAAATGCTTCAGAGAAAGGATGAAAAATGACATAGATGATGTAGCCACAAAAACATTAAAAAAAATGTAAACAGAAACATCTCAAATTAGAACAATCTGAGAAGAAACCTGCATGGGCAGAAGACAAATGTGTTCCTTTGACTTGCATGTAAACATCTATACTAATATATTAGGAGTAAAACATTCATAAAAGTACTGATCAACATCGGGCAATATGTGTTTACCATAGTATATTCCTGAGACATATATACAGTTGCACTGCAAAATGGTTTAGAGAAAGAGTGAAAGATGATGGAGCAGACAATGGGGACATAAAATAATATGAACAAATTTAAACAGAAACATCTCAAATTGGAACAATCTGAGAAGAAACCTGCATGGGCACAAGACAAATGTGTCTCTTTAAACACCATGAGAACTCTTATACTAACAAAGACAGAATTAAAGATTCGGAAAAATATAGACCAATTTCTGGCAACATTTGCCAACGTGATAGTATGTCCTTGATGCATATAGATAGTACCATTAGAATATGGTTTTGAAAATAAAATAAAATAAAAGATGACACACTACAGGACGGGCACACAAAAATATTGTCAAAAAACATTTAAACAGAAATCTCAAATTATAACAATCTGAGAAGAAACCAGTATGGGCAGCATATAAATGTGTCCATTTGACCACTATGTTAACATCTATGCTAATACAGACAGAATTAAAGACTCACAAAAATACTGACTAAAATCTGGAAATATCTGTTAACTTGATTGCATGTTCTATATACATATCGAGTATCAATGAAATATGGTTCATTGAAAGATGGAAGGGTGAGACTATAGGCAATGGAGCCACAATAAAATTGTGTCAAAAAACGAAACCAGCATTGGAGTTTTCTGATTTTGTTCATTTGAAGGGTTACGGACATTTTAATGCAGATGCAGTGGAAGCGGATAATACAAAAGTAACTCTGGCAAAGAGAATTTTATGTCCTGAACAAGTGCCCCTAATGTACCCAGATAACAAAATGAACTGCTTAAGTCAAAGATGGAGCTTAGTTGAGAAGGTTGGCCCAATAGGGGACACAGGTCTGAATGTGCCAGCGGGAATTTTTTTATAGATTGGTAATGAGACTATCTGTGGTGATATCCAAGGAGAAGATGAGGTTCCAAGTCACAGTCTGGGCGTGTCAGATCCTTTTTGATGCTGTGTCGCTCCTGTGCCTTGCCCTCTTGGAATGCTGCAAAATACATATCAATTAGCAGTTGTTCTATTCGTCAATTCATAGAAATATCAACAAATATAACTAAATGCATATGACTTATCTCTTTTACTACCTCGTTCAACACCAATCAGAACTTTCCGATTAAATCGTATCTTTTTTCTAAAATACGCTTTTAAAATGATCAACATTTGTAAGTGAAACTATGACAGGAGATTTAATCAGCTATAATTGTCCAAACGGTTTATTCCGCGCTTTCCAGACACGCCCAGGTTGCGCCAGTATTATCTCTTTAACTACCTCGTTCAACACCAATCAGTTCTTTACGATTAAATCTTTTTTGTTTTTTCTTAAGAGCGCTTTTAAATTGATCAACATCTGTAAGTGAAAGTATAGCACCTTTTTACAACCATTAACAGCAGGTTGTACACAACCTAGACAAAAGCATTATTTTACAAAAGACTTTCCATTCTTAAAAAACACAGTGGATACGAACAAACCCAACCCATCCTTTGCATTATACATAAGGGACGGGAACATCACTTATCCAAAACTTTTTGTCCACCATTTCGTTTACACCAATACCAGGCGGCAAAATAGCTGAGCAGTCTAAGCTGGTTTGCCGCGATAAAATGGTAACATCGTACAGTGACGCAGAGAGATGTTTTTGGCCAGAACTATTCTCTACTCATTGTTGATCATAACAATTTTATGAAGCCCTTCAATCAAGGGGAAGTCAGAGATAAACACAAACTGCACATCAAATTTGAATTCAAAGTCAAGTCTATACAGAATATCAGAAATAGCCTGCAATCTTATTGAACTTTAAACTGGGTTTTCTGGGTCCTCATACCAGGCCTATGGACTCGTCCCATACTCCTGATCAAAGTAAAATGGGGAAAGCTGATCACTCGGTCTTGCAGCATGTCCATGGGACGGGCAAAATAAAAAATATATCCACAAACAAATCCAAAAATATTTTGGACATTTCATTCGACATAAGTACTGTAAAAAGGAATGACTGTAAGATACTGCATCCATACATGCACAACCAGTGCGACTTTCCGGACAGAGACACTGATGATAACTCTGCCTAGAAAATCAACCTTGCAACACGAAAAGGTAATTATTATCGTATATGCATCGCACAGGGACTAAGTACGGATGTATCGTGAATGTCTGGACGGGTGGATAGCACCAACATTTATTGGAGAATATTTTTGAAAAACTTTTTAAAAACATTTACGTCCCCCATTTCGTTTACACAGATACCACGCGGTATCGGTGTAAACCAAATAACGTTTTGACGTTTCAATTGGACCTAAACCAAAGAATTATCGTGTATTATCGGCGATTTCATTTTCCTTTTCAATATAAATGTTAACAATTGGCGATTTGCCAAGTTTAAAAAGATCACATCAACACTGTACAAATCACAGTGATTCACCAAGTAGAATTACTTCAAATTCGTGGATGGGGAAAAACCAACTTGGTTCCACCATGATGGCAAAACGGGGCAACTGCATATTTCACTAGTGTCTACATTCAAAGCTTTCATTGAGTGCGTTTGAGTCGTTTATTTATTTATTTGTTTGTTGTCTCCATGACAAGCTTAAAAGTGCTAGGACAACTATTCACCCGCCTGGATCTTAACTTTCCGGCGTAACCAAGTAGGCCCAATCCCCTCACTTATATACGTTCATTCAGTTTTAATTTGTGAATGAATTCGTAGAAAAATATGTGATTTGATGTGATGTGACAAGTCGGGCCAGTGGGTGTGGATGAACCCGCACTTAAGAAAAGCGCCATTTTTGGTAAAAAGTATAATCCAAAGAAACTCTAAAACACTGGTGCCGTATTCTGAAAAACCTCCTGTAATTTTCATGGAGCGTGAAGAGGTATTAAAATGCAATGTAACTGTAATTGGCAGCACGTGGAATGTAAGAGAAGTCTGATTGTTTCCGCTGTAGCATGTTGCGTCCCCTTTTCAAGTGACTCCTACTGAAAGTATGCGAGTCAATTTTTTCTCAGACATTTCGTGTGAGAAGCCGGAGCTGCTTAAGAAGTCACCACCGATTACTTGACGGAATAAGGGGTTACTATAAAAAAAGTCAATGAACTGTCACGGCAAGAGAACCATAGGGTGGTGAATTCTGAAGAACGGCCCTGCGATAGGTTCTAGCTCCTCTGCAAAAGAAAGTCTCTGATAATACAGGCCGCACTTTTCTTGTAGAACACTGATGCCGTATCCCGTTCAAATTACCTGACGGGACTTCACAAAAGAAAGAGATTGCCAACTTTACTACATGGAATACTTTCGCTAAACGGAGTGAGGATCAACCTGCCTTGCGTCATGTTTCATAACCATATGGTTCCTGAAATTTTAGACACATTGGCCTTCTTCATGTTTCGACTTTGCCGCAGCCCAGTATCACATCTGACACAGTGAACAAAGAAAGAAAAAAACATTTCCTTTGAGTTTAGACCTATCCTGGCCTCCAAGGTGCACAGGCATGGGGGCCCTGATAAGGCCGGGCTATCGTCTTTCCCTTTCATTCCTCAAAATATGTCACTCTAGTTAACACTGTTCTCTAGATAAATCGAACATTCAATTTCGTTTCTCCCAGCGCTGTATCAGAAAGTCCTGTGCAGTTCTGACCCATCCTTTTCTTCCCAGTAAATCCCTTATTAGGCTTGTCAAACTTAACATCCATGCCACACGCTGTCATGTGCTTCTTCTGAGCGCCGACCTTCCTCTGACGAGTTTAAGCCATGACACTCGAATGAACCTTCCGAACAACCATGGATCCCGGTATTATGGGTCCATGCAGCAACAAACAAAACTCACAGAGACAAAACGAAAACGCACTCACACCCAAGCATTCAAGTTCAAAACATGACGAAACAGCATTCAAACTCTCATCCCACAAACTCCCAAAGAAATGTACGGGCCATTTAATGTCAGCTTTGCCAAAGGAAATAAAACGAATTATAAAACAGCACGTACCCAGCGGCCCAGCGGCAGGAAACCATGCACCTGCAGGTGTACAGGCAAATGCGGTTCTCCGCTGCGACTGAGACCTCTTTGTCCTTGCATGAATGTGTTGTACATTCACGTGCAAATTAATTACTGTATCTGCCCGACCAGCAGTAGATGGACAGTGATTCGCTGGAGTTACCGCCAGATTGGTAATGCTTTTCAAGGTAGCTGTGCCCGGCTTCAAACTTATTGGGTCAAATATCTCGTGGCTTTTTTAATCCCGCCAGAAGACGCACTCTAAATAATAAAACAAACAGCTTGACGGGTTTAATGGTTATAATGAGAAATATACACAATTAAACTGTCTAGACATGTGTACATTAAATTGTTAGCCTGCCACCTGAACGGTAAGGTGCGATATATTTTATGTAACTGTCATCTGCCACAGCCAAAGAGTATCAATCTGTCAGGTTGGAAAACAGATTGAGAAGACTGTCGGAACTTGCATGAACTACTGGGTGTTCTCGTATCTGCCAGGGTCACGGAAATTGAAAGCTCAGCAGGCAATAATTGGTCTTTATGCAGAGATAGCCAATCAGCAATGCGAACTTCCAGTCGTTTATATAAGGGTGTTCTTTATATGATCTACTTCTGGTAAGCCCACGTACTGTTGACTCAAGTGGGGGGAGCTAGATTTGTGTTGCGTCAATAGGAAATAACCACAGCTGAAAACAAGCTGCCTGAAAATAAACAACAAACGTTGAATACATAAAAATACTGTATTCAAGGGAATATAGGCCTATCAACCAGTTTGATACCATTTGGAAGTGTTATATCTACTCTCTGTTTACATGCGAAAATAAACTGCTTCTGATTTGTCGATGTCTATTTTAAATTGTTCCCTGCGTAAGCTTTAAATGTTCACTAATGCCCGGTTGCACATGTCCGAGTCTTGTAACCCGGAGTTAAATTGATAATCTAGAGCTACCTGAGTCTGGGTTATGAAGCCATTGATCCAGAGTCAAATTCGTTTGCACTTGTCAAGATCAAGTCAGGGTCTGGTGACTCCAGGTTACACTGTTGTGTCTTGAGCGTGTATGCCTGTTTTGCATAGATTCTATTGTGATGTAGCTTTATTCCAGTCTACCCACTTCTTTTTCCTTCCCCTGCATGGTTATGTGTGAAGGCAAATAGAGGGTCACGCCATCAGAACGGGCGAAGAACGTAAAAAAAAAGACTAAAAAACCTGTTCATTTCTTATGTGAACAAATGAATTCTAAAATTAGTAGAGGCGGATAAATATTGTGGAAAGTAAAAATAAATGTTAGGCTAAGGTCCAGAAGAGGGAAAGCCTCGAAAAAAAAAATTAGCAACAATTTCAAAGCAAATGTGGAGATGAGGGATAGCAATCGACCAAACATGCATGGGGAAATTTGAAAGATAAAATTGCTCAGTAGAAAAGATCCCCGAAGACAACTGGTGGAGGTGCCACTCCAAAGCGAATATTCAGTAAAGCCAGTGTCCCTCAATTCAGTCATCCCTCAATTTAAGTCACTTTTCAATGCGACAGATTTTTCATTAATTATCGGCATTCTTGAAGAATTGCGGACATTGAAGACATTTATGCACAGTTTTTGTCTTGTATATTATAGTTTACCTATCTTATTTTGTTGCATAGAATTTGTTATTATAAAATAATTGAGAAAATAAAAAGATGATTTTGTTCTGCCTTGACCAGTAAACATGGAGGAAAATTTCGAATATATGAATGCCTCCATTTCCTCGAACTAGGAGATTGTTCATCCAGCTTTCGAAGGTGTTTGGGCACAAAAGTGTAATAACATTTATCGTGATGGTAAACACTATTTATTGGTACAGATGAATGAAGTAGGTACTGATGAAACTTTTAATATGTGTATTCCATGCATGGGTGATGAATTTGTTGTGTTGCGCATGAAAATATCGTTTTGTGGCATCTGCTTGTTTATTTATTTATTTATTTATTTATTTATTATTTTACCAGGGTTACTGGCTCAGTGCCGCAGCTCTGATCTCCCGCCAGGCCCTGGATGATACAATCGGTTGTTGAAAACATGAGGCATGATGAACATATAAATTACATAATAATACATAAATTATTAAAACAAGATAAAATATAAAACTCTCAATAAAAATGAAAGATACGTCGAAACACAAGTGGCGGACAGAGTCCAAAATAGGCAGGATAATACAAACAAAATTAGAGCATACATATAGTTTTGGGAGGGTAGCACCACGATTTAAACAAATTTATATTTGGAGCACTCCTTAACCGGTAAGGGAGGGAGTTCCATTTAGTGGCGCCCCTGTAGGATATCCTGCTCTTGCCGACATTGAGCTTACACCGGGGAACAAAGAGGGCATTGGTTGATGTGGACCTAGTTACATGAGGATTTACCTCAGAGCTATCTATAGATTTGGAAGAAATATAGCCTGGGAGTAGGTTGTTTACTGCTTTGAACATAAAAACATCAGTATGAAAATCTCGTCTTTTTTGGAGGGTAAGGGTTTTAGTGGTATAATGAAGATCCGAAACATGTGTACGTCTATGAGATTTTGTAACAATCCGGAGGGCATGATTTTGTAAAATTTGGAGTTTCTGCTTTAGGCGGCAAGAGCAGGAGTCCCATACTATATCACAATAATCAAAATATGGTAGTATTAATGACTTATAAAACATCAGACTAGTCTTGGCAGATAGGAACTTCCTTGTCCTTCCCAGAGCAGATAACCGGCAATTTACCTTTTTACAAATATGATCAATGTGCGCTGAGAAGGACAAGGAAGAGTCAAGCAATACACCCAAATATTTAAAAGTTGACACTTGCTCGATGATATCACCGTCGCAATGTATGTTGAGTTGGGGTACCTTTTTGAGCCGCTGAGGAGTGCCGAAAGTCATGACTTTGGTTTTCTTTGTATTTAAAGTTAGCTTATTTGCCTTGAACCAGTAGGATACGTTTTGCATCTCAGCATTAAGTGTTTCGTCATTCTCCTTGCATTCGGCAGTGGGCTCTGTGGTGCCATACCGGGAAACAGCTCTTTTTCCCTCATATATACGTACGTACGTGTGTGTGTGTGTGAAATCATGGGACCCAGCAGTTATTCTGCTGGCTGCTCCTATATGCAACAGACGATCAACAAAATCAAATTTATGCAACTAGTCAATATACTCTTCCACGGTACGGTAAAACCCCCACTAACAGCAAAGTGATGTGTACATACACTGGAAATCGGTGTAACTTTAGCTTTTAATCCTGGCTGTACCCTGAGTTAAATTGTGGGGTTAAATTCAATACGGCTTCAGTTTAACCCAGACATGTGCAAGTGAATATACCTATTTGACAGGGCTTGACTCCAGAGTCACCGTAATCCCGACATGATCTGGACATGTGCAACCGGGCATTAGTCTGCCTCTGAAGGCAAACGTTTTACGGCCTCTGGATAGGAAGAACACTTAATATCATCGGCTCTTCTTTAGGAATGGGTTTGTGTCATAAAAAGTAAAGGTCATTTATTGCCTCCTAATCAGGCTTGATGGCACTTTGACTGTCTCAGACTCAGTGAATACAAAGCCTCTTTGTTTTTAACCAGAGACATGCATGTCTCAATCCATCTCCCTTTATTTGCGAATAGTGGGAGGCATCAACGTTTGAAGTCCAGTGCTGCCACTGCCTAATTACCAAAAAAGTATCCAATTTAACTTTCAAAAAGTATAAATTTTCAGGAAAAAAAGTATAACAAAGTATGAATATGAAGCAACTCACGGGTATTGCAGCAAAATTACACCGTAACAAGAGAGGTATGTGAACAGCTCATGCTCAGCTGACCCAGAGATTCATCACATTTGTGGGTCTGTAAACTTGGGATAGGATCAAGGTCACCCCTGTACTCAGTAAGCCTGACTTATAAGGAAGAACACTAACATGAGCAACATCAAAGTCCCAGTTCAAGTACCTCTCAAGTTATAGCACTGAAGAGTAAAATAAATGCACGTTGCACTGTGACCTAAGAAATAACATCAGGGTCACTCATGTACTCTTTGAACATGACCTTTATAGAGAAACATTAACATGTGCAACATCTAGGTCCTAGCTTACTCAAAATAGATCTTAAGTTATCAAGTGAACAGTAAATTTCATAGCAGTTGTCTAGTGACCTTGGGTCACTCATGTACTGTCTGAATGTGGCCCTCAAAGAGGGTATCCCATGACCCTGTAAAACATGAAAGTAGAACAAATAGTTCTCAAGTTATCATCTGAAGAGTTAAATAAACTTTAGTGACCCTGTGACCTTGACAATAAAGTCAACGTCACCCATGTACTGTGTAACTCTGGCTGTCATGCCCTCAAATCTTCCTATGCAATTTTGAATCAATTGGCCAAGTGGTTTTGCAGGCCAAAAATGAACCAAAAACTCATAAAAAATCCAAAAATCACTGGGGCGCGACCATTGAACAAACTTAGCGGATACCCACCCAGGGTACATCCCCACCGAGTTTGACGTGAATACGATGAGTGGTTTTGGAGAAAAAGTCCAAAATGTAAATCACCATTGCAATCCCCATTCACCTACTACACAGCAATCAGTAGCACTGTATGCATTAACCAATAATTAAGTACCCGAATCGAAATATTCAGGGATTCATAGTGCGAAGTTCTCACACGAAGATTGTCGCTTCGAAAACTTGACAAGTTTGTTAATTCCACGCCCCATATATAATGTATCAATTACAATTCCTGTTTGTTCCCAAGGCACAATATTGCCTGGGTGACTAAACTCACAGCCAGCCTCTTTGACTACATAATTTCAACAAGGCAGATCTTTCTTACCACTACTTAATCATCTATATGAAACGTATGTAAAATAGACTTTGCATGCTTCACACATTTCTGATGTGCATGATTTGTCTATAATTTGAAAACGCTCATTGGCTGCAAGTTCTCACATGTTAACGCTGACTTTCCCTCATACCTTTTGATTGCTGCATCATTTAGGTTGTCCTATTTTCTGGTCAACATTACTGCGCCAGACTCTAGAATAAATAGCACTATCACCAAACTTTCAAATGATCACACTGGGCTCTTACCTGAGATCACATCATTATTAAATAACAGCGGACTTGGCCTGATGAAACTCAAGATGCACACAGATGGCCCAAGCGTAAGCAGTCGGTTCTAAATGTCCCAATGCATAAGATTTTATACTCGTTCTTGAACACCTCAAATCACTGTAAAAATTATAAATCACTGGAAAATTAAAAAGAATTTTAAAAAAATCTTTACAACAGCATCACCACCTTGTGAACACCTTTGTTTGGTCCTTCTAAAAGGAAAATTTCCACCAAGTTCCAGCATAATCTGAGTGATGGTTTCGGAGAAGTCAAAAACAGCAAAAACACATTTTTTACAAATATATATATATATATATATATATATATATATATATATATATATATATATATATTTGAAAAATCACTGCACCATCTGTTGAACAAATTACGGTATAAGGTTCCCCAGAGGTATCCCTAAGCATTTTCGAAGCAATTGGCCAGGCAGTTTTGGAGAATATTTGTTTTTAAGATTTGCCCCCCACACACACACACACACCCCACACCCCCATCCACCCTCCCATCCAAGAAGTTGGTATGGTCCCAGGGACATTCCCACCAAGTTTGAGGGAAATCTGGCCAGTGACTTTGGAGAAGAAGTCGAAATTTGGGAATTGTGGACACCGACAGATGGACGTGGATGCCTAACCACCACATAATCTCAGCTGACTGACAAGTCAGCTGAGCTAAAAATTACCCAAAGTTGCTTGTAATGAACAAAGAACAGACTTCCATACTGAGTTGTACCACTTAAAGTACATTTTGACTGTGTCTGATGGGAACCAGGGCCTGGGCTATGCATCAGGTACCTCTTATCATCGTCCAGATCCTCCTGATGTCCGATAGCAAAAAAAACATGCAAGGTTTCCGTTACCCCCCCCCCCCCCCCCAATGGGGGTATGTTAGCCTTTCATATCATGGAATAGCCCTTCAGCAAAATTCAAGGGGTCTCCACTTCCTATATTCCTTTTTCTTTGTTAATTTTGCAAAGGATAGCCAAAAAAATGACTCTCTTTCAGGTTGGGACCCTTTGAAAAAATCCCTAACAGAAATACTGACATGGATCCATGATTGTCACTCAGTGGGAAGATGGTTCATCGTTTTTGCTAACTAGACACTCAGAAAGGCTGTAAGAATGCCTAGAACACTACCCGTAATATCTAACTGAATTCCAATCAAAAGTTCAAACATTTGCCCCCCCCCCCCAAAAAAAAGAGAATAAAAAAATATTTCAGGGGAAAAAAACATAAATGAAGTATAAAAAAGTAAAACAGTGAAAATATAGCATCATATTTTAAAAGAAGTATAAAGTGGCAGCATTGGAAGTTAAAAATTATGTGTTTTTAAATCCTGTGTAAAAGCGCTCTCAGAGAGCCGTCCAACGATATCAAAATAATTTATCTTAAGTCTTTCTCCAGATATAACAATTTATGTGATCCCTAGACTACGAAGATCTATACCCGGTAATCAAAGCCATCAAACCTTAATTCTTATTTCGTATAGACTTTTCCTGTTAGTCTTTCAACAAAGACAGAATCAGCATCCGAAATAAGGATTATGACATTTCTCATATAAGACGTCCATCTTGTCCGTAATGGAGTTTGTGTGGAATAAATTGGCATAATGTAAAGGAGGGGAGTAAGGTGTTTTCCAGACTGGCGTACTGGGCATTTTTGTTTGCCCTACATACGTACTGAAAGCCTTTTTAATATCCGTTCTCTGTACCAACCATTATTTGTGCATTAAAAAAAATCCGTACGTTGCACTAGGGTAAAATTATGACTTTTGCCAGCGTAGGAGGGGGGGGGGCGTAGTTCGGGTGCACGGTTGGCAGAGCGGTAAGACGCTCGCCTTTCACCTCTGCCACCCGGGTTCGATTCTCGTCCTGGGAAGCATGTAGAGAAAGTTCCTACCACTTTAACCGTGCACGGTGGTTTTCTCCGAGTTCTTCGGTTTCCTCCACCACAGACAAGGTAGGAAGTATACGCCAACATCTGTGCCATGGAGAGTGACTCGATAAGTCAATGATTGACTTCTTTCGCAATCCATATAAAACAAATGTGTCTATACTATACTTACTCCCTCCTATACAAGCATGATTTGGAACATGAATCTAAAAGATGTATGTCTCTAACGCGAGTATGCCGAATATGTTTGGTTTTTGTCGATGTACCACTTTCATGCTGAGTTTAAATGCAATCACTTCCAACAAAATGTACAGTTGTTTTCAAAACTGACATAGAATTTCGGATTCCTTTCGTAATGATCATGAATCCCAAAACTGAGACGTGAGAAAAACAAGAGAGCTGTGGGAACAGCCCATGCTCAGCTGACCTACAGATTCATCACATTTGTGGCTCTGTGAACTTGGAACAGGACAAAATATGTAAACCCTTATCAAAGATACATCCCTACCAAGTTTGACACAAATGTGGCCGAAATTATTTAAGTTATAGCCATTACAAGAAATTTCCACGTTAAACTTTCCTGTAAAAACTTTTTAAAAGATCCCCCCCCAAAAAAAAAATAAAAAAATGATAAAATAAAAATATATACAAAATAAAAAAATCACTGGAGCGTGACCATTTGGACACACCTGATAGAGACCCACCCAAGGTACATTGCCACCAAGTGTGAAGTCGATCTGACTGACAGTTTCTTGGGGGAAAAAACAACAAAATGTGAATTAGCATTAGAATGCCTATTGACTTTCATATTAATCAATAAAAAGGTGCATTTACCGATAAGTACCCGCATTGAGAAAAAAAACTTTAAAATTCAGGAATCCAGAGCAGTGGCACCTGGTGAACAACTTTGTTTCATCCTTTCACAAGGAACATAAACACTAACTGTCAGCTTAATCAGAGTTATGGAGAATTTGAAAAAAGCAAGAACAAACAATCATAAAAAAACAGAGTAAAATTGCATTGCCATCTGGTGGACAAATTAAAAACTAGGAGTCTCTGGGAGTGTCCCTGTGTGGTATCAAAGCCGTCAGGTGAGCGCTTTTAGAGGAGAAGATTTTTAAAGATTTGCAACCTTCCACCCCCCCCCCCCAAAAAAAAACTTAAAAAATAAAAAATCACTGGATCGTGACCATTTGAACAAACCTAGTGGAGACACACCCTTAATACATTGCCACCAAGTTTGGAGTCAATCTAGATGACGGTTTTGGAGTAGAAGTCGAAAATATGAATTAACATTAGAATGCCCATTGACTTACATAGTGATAAATGGGACAGGTGCATTCACCGATAAGTACCTGAATGGAAAAAAATTGTTAAAAATCAGGAATTCACAGCAGCGCAACCTAGTGAACAAGTTTGTTTGACCCTTCCACGAGGAACATATCGAACACGTTTCAGCTCAACCTGATTGGCGGTTCTGAAGAAGTCAAAAATAACGAAAGCAACCCCCCCCCCCAAAAAAAAAGGTAAAAAATATAATTAATTGCAGCGCCATATTGGTGAACAAATTCAGAAACAGGAGTCTCTAGGAGTGTCCCTGTGTGATATTAAAGCAGTCGAGTGAAGATTTTTTAATATTTGCCCCTAAAAGAACATACATACAAAATCATAAAATTACCAAAATCACTGGAGCGTGACAATTTGAACAAAGCTGGTAGAGATCCACCCAAAGTGCAGTGCCATCAAGTTTGAAGTGAATCTGACAGACGGTTTTGAAGAAGTCGAAAATGTGAATAAGCATCAGAATGCCTATTGACTTACATAGTGATCAATAAGAAAGGTGCATTTACCGACAAGTACCCGAATTGAAAAAATCGTTAAAATTCAGGAATTTACAGCATTGCCACCTGAGCTAAAAATGGAAAAAATATTTTTTTCAATGAAGAACAAAACCAAGACTTAGAGCTGTTATCTGTTTCAATTACTCCCTCAGATATTGGACTTACACACATAATACATATACTGGCCATTTTTTTTTCGAAGAAAATCCATGTCTTTTATGCAACACTAAATACAAATTATGAAAAAATACTTGAAATGTGGAATCAAGAGTTCCAATCTATTTTCGTTCATAGTTGTTAAGTATTAGGTAAAATTTTGCAGTGAATCGTAAACCAAAGTAAGTGGGTATACGCGGATTTTACACGGACTAACCAGGTTCCAAATTAATGGAAAAATTACTTTCATTAAAATACTTTTTCCGTTTTAAAATAAAGATGATCCTTGATTGCCAAATTTCACAGCCATGGCACATTTAAAATGTGACAAGAAATTCCAATGTAAATCCTGTCGCTGTGATAGAAACACAGGTCATAGGATCAAACTGCCCTGAATTATAATCAAGGTACTAGATTCCTGTCCCTTGTGAAAAGACCTTTCATTCAAGTACCAGCATGCCTAAAATTCCAGAGAAAATAATGGTCCAGGTCAACAGCTTTCCTCTGCGCACTGCAGGTGTATTGCGGGCGAAGGGCGTGGGGGAAAGCTGTTGACTCAATCCAAACTTGGCAGTGAAAAGGTCACTGTGAATTTATACAGGCTACCTAGCAGGAGTGTTATTTGTTTGTCCTGACACTAACATTACAATTGTGAATAGAACTGACACGGAATTTATGATTTTGAATCGGGCATTGATATTGTTTCATATGTTGAAATGTTTGGCCTGTAGGACATCTTTGTATATTCTATACCGAGTATAGGCGTGAAGAAAATTTACTTCTTCACAACAGATGAAATTTGGTGGAGGAAAATTGAAAGAATTGTTGGCCCATGGGTAGATTTATTGTTTTGCATGTTGTAAAAGAGACCGCAGAATGCGTGCCTGAGGACATACATACCGATGGCGAAAACGCAAAACCTCTTAAGTGAAAAAAAATACGATTTCCAGTTTCCAATGCACGATTCTTCCTTTCCTTAAGATCGATGTTTCGTGACTATTCCGAAATCCGAATTTCCGTTTTAGTCATAACAGCAGCCACAAGTCGAAAACTCCTATCTGCAGTGCTCTGAATTTCTAAAGCGCAAAACCTCCAATGTGCATCGGATAAATCAGTGTCAAAGTGTGTCACTTCAAGCACTCTCAAAGTAAATCGTATATAGTTAACCTGTCGAATCTTGTTATTTGATCTAACCATAAAGCAAGATACAAACAGAAGGTGGTGTTTGGTAACAGAACTAAACATTTAATAACAGCGGAAAGTCAAATTGATGATAAAATTTACAAGCTGTTGGTAAAATATTGTATTATTGCTCATACTAGGCCTAAAAGTGTCTGGAAGTGCTCAAACACTCACAACAATTGTATTTGCACTTGGTTTTTATACAAACGTTGAAAATGACCTCGTTTTCTTACAGGAAATAACCAAAGTTACACAAATGCATGGGTCCCTAAGATTAAAATGCACTTCATCCCTGGTTAGACATAGTAGAGCAGCTAAATTTTCAAAAAGGCTTATTCAAATTTATTTTCAGCTTTTGTTCAACCGGAAAAATACCTGGCTGGATTTGGTATCAGTCAGAAGATAAGAACCTGAAGTTTAAAGTTAGGTAGGGTGTATTATCAATTTCATCTTCAATTTGAATTTATTTTGGTTACCATTTCAACGAAATTAAGTTTTTCATGAGATGAAGGGAAAAACACCTTATAAAGCATAACTTAACACACATACACAACTTTACATTAGCATAACTACCATACAAGCGTTTCATAAGAGACCAGTTCGAGGTAGTAAGTGTCAAAAGTTGGTTGTCATGGCAACAGAATATTTGTAAAAATCACTTAAATTTGCAATTAAACATTAGAAACTTATTTACAGTTTTAATTATCAGGAATAATTTTCTTCACATTTGATGTTAAAATGTAAAAAGAGTCTTTCTGCACTAACAATGAGGTCAATTGAGGGATGAAAGAGTGTTTTGGGTCGCCTAGAAACGTTCTTTCAAATGTATAGATAACTGAAAATGAGTAGATTTTTGTGGATATGGAAATTTTATGGCTAGCGCTGCGCGTTGCTGAGAAATGATACATGTTATAATACTGATGGTAAATCTTTCCTTAAACAAAAAAAAATACCTAGCTAAATTGGGTATGATTGGAAGATAAGAACCTGAAGTTAAAGGTGAGGTAAAGTGTACTATCAATTTAATGGCTGATATATGTTTTTATTGGTTAGCATGGTAACGACATTTAGTTTTGGAGTAATCAAGGAAAAACACAGTTTTAACCATTACTTAATAAACAATAGGTGTTGTTGCATTTTATAAAGTTGGTCCATTGGTGACATTGGTAGACCTAAACTTTCCTGCTTATGCCATTAATGTCAATGATAAAAGTAGGTGATGAATCATTAGGCCATCCTTGAAAATACTGCCAATAATCCTAACTTTTTGGGGGATGGGGGCGCTGGTGGTGGCTTTTGTTCGGAATGATTCTGGTGCACACTCGGTAAGTATTGATTATCTGAAAACATCTGCTCAATAAATATATATGTTTGAGATTTTGTATGATTGTGCTTGAACCTTTCTTTTGATGAAAATACAAGTATACAGCACAGGCAGGAACAAACATCCACATGGAGAAAGCCCTCTGAAGAAACTCGACTGGTTCGCAATGAGCCTAGGGACTACTCTGAGAAACATGTAGTTTTTTCCTTTCTTTTTGGTCATAGCAAGGCTTCTTCAAGGGTGATGCCATCCATTTGTTAGTGCCGTGAAAGTGTATTTTTGTTCTGTTTTATTGATTTACGTAGGAAATACAGCCACCCGTTCTATCTAGTACAGACATCCTGATGATGCCTTCAATAACTGCAATGATCATTTAATAAATAATATGACCCTGAACTTATTTCCATGTCTGATATTGCATATAGCTCCCAATTTACATTTTTGTTCTTTAAGTGACCACTTTGCGATCACAAATGCCATTTTTATTTCAAATGGAGATCATTGCTTCCTAGGATACATAAATGCAAAACCTTCTAACTGCCCGTTTAAACCTGTTTTTCAAAAAAACTCTAAAGCTCAAAACCTCCTATCTGCCACATAAACATTGCTGACAGAGCAAAATTTTTTTTTTTCACAAATTTTTGGAAAGGATCGTTTTTGTTAATACTGTGATGAAAATAAAGAAAATATGTCCAAAACATTTGAGTATATTCTGTTTTTTATACTATTTTAAGATCTGCAAAACTTCATTTCTCTTTTACTCGAAATTGTAAAAATGCAGATATGTGGTTTTGCGTTTTCGCCATCGATACATATATACATACATACAATTTACCATCGGTCCGTAGTGAGCCTATGATTTGTATATGTAGTAGAACCAAAATTAAATCGAACTAAAATTGCTAAAATGGACAGCCATGCACGTGCAGGGCCTACCTCGCATAGACCTGTCGTCCATGGGACAGCAGATGAAAATACGCATAAACATGACAAAGATCTCGGGCGGACACGCTAAGAACTAAAATAATGACAGTACAGACCTCTAGCGGGAGAAAATATACGAAATTGTCCTGATCTCCAGTGACTGTGCCCGAGGCCGAGGTGACTGGTGGAGTGTATCATACCTTCAGTTGTGCAATCTGTCTTCTTCCATCTTTTGACAAAATATATTGCTGAAGGAAAAATTTACAAAGGTTCCTCAATTGACAATTTTTCTGAAGGGGGGGGGGGGGGGGCTCTTTTCGTGTACCGTATTTGATTCTGGTAATCACAAGTCTACACGTTCAGTTGAGAATGATGATATCCTGGACACTATTAAACATCTTGTGGAGAAACCACGACACCGTGTAACCGGTTCTTACGAATAAACCTTCACGGAGCTTCTAACACGTTCATTTTGAGGTGAGTGCTCCGAGGACTGCGCTGCATGACACCGTGGGCCCGCGGTGTCATGCGGAGTGCACCCCATGGCTCACCCACCTGTATCCCGCTGGTCACCAAGATCCCACATATTCTTCTTGTTATTTTTTAAAGGTGCTAACGTAGATGTCTTTTATAGGTGCATGTGAATATGTCTTGTACACGATTATGCTATTTGTTTGTGTCATGTGATATTATATGTAATTGATTTATGTAATTTGTATGTACTATATAGTTTTACTTTCCTCAGAAATGGGGGGTTTCAATGAAGAAATAATAATAATGATAATATGAAACCAGCTGATGTGTCATACTCTCTAAGAACGTGCAACAAAAGTGGAGCTGATGTTAGCAGCCCCTGTGCCACCAGAGTAATTATTCCTTCCATTAGATCCACATTTACTGCCGGCTTTTTGCCCTCTGCATGCTGAGAAGCAATGTACGTTCTCGCATTTGGAACAATACCAGGTATTCATAGGTAAGTGGTCATGTGTTGCCCGCTATCCTGCAACAAGGTACTTGCAAGGAAGGAGGGCACATTCATGTATTCAGCAGGGCAAAATGTGTTTCTGTAATAAAAAAAAGCAATCTGAGAAGGCAAAGCTGTGGAGAACTAGTGAGTTATATATTATTCTTAGGATATCCTTAGGAGGACAGTTTTTCAATATGTTCATGAACACACTGAAAAACCGACATATCAATGATCTTTGATATGTCGGATGAAAACTTTGCTAATGAGTTTCAGATTAAATGTTTGTCAAATTGCATGCCTAGTAAAAATTTAAAACATTCTTGTGTTGTTTATTTTGTATGTCGGGGATCGTTACTCTCTTTTGTGCATATTGGGGACACGTGTTTTGTTTTTCTTTAGGGATAATTTGTTGAATTTCATCCATTTATTTATTTTGTGTACTTCGTTATTTATGATCAAAGTTTCTGCATAAATCAAATTGTCCTCGCTGACTCTAGTGTAGACATTGATTATGACTTTTTAAATCTAAATCTGCTCTTCACATTCATAACAGACTGTGGTTTTTAAACCGTTCGCTTCAAAATCTGGTCATATTAAAACTGGCATTTCTGCTGCTTGTTTGTGAAGTTCACTTCCTCAGATGGTAGACTTACGCTACTCGCATTAGGTACTTGAACAGCGGCATTTCTCACGCTCAGGTGATAGACGCAGGCTACTCACAAGTACTGCAGCAGATTAGCGGTATTTCAGGCGTCATGCATTTGAATAACTTGCGTACGCGCCGCTACAAAAATCCGCATTTTTTTTGGACATTATCTGACATTCTAGCATAGCCTACATATTTAATGCAATTACATGTGTACCTGGTTTGAAAATAAATGATTCAAATTGTGGACAGCAGCAAACATAGTCATTTTCAGGCTGTTGATCTCAAATACTAGTATTCATTCTAATTTGAAGTCATCAAATTTTATTGATTGTGTGAATTCAGAATTAGAATAACAGGTCCATTTGCACTGGCAGCCGATAACGAAAGTATGTTGAAGGCAATTTTTCATTATCGGGCTGATTATAAGGAAATCTAGATAAAATGAGAAATCTTGCTTGATGCGACCAGGTTGTGTATACCTCAAAAGTATGACCACATTATGTATATATATATATATATATATATATATATATATATATATATATATATATATATATATATATATATGTATATACAAATATGTATATATATGCATATATATATATATATATATATATATATATATATATATATATATATATGTATATATATGTATACATATATAGATATCGACGTTTTTGCTTTATTGTCCTCGCGTGACCACTCAGGACAATAGTTATCAAGCTGCAACTGAAACCACTAAATTTACTGAAATATTAATGTGACCTTGGGAAATGGGTCATGATTAAACTGTATGCATCTCATCTTAGCCTTTCTTCATCACCATATGCAACATTAAAATTATAGTTGAAATAATTCTCCAAATTTCAATAAAACAGTACAAGCGACAACAGTGTCCCGTGACCTTGAATTAATACACCACTGCAATCTTTGTGCACGCTGTGGTCCTTTTTGAAGGTCATAAGTAGTTTAAATATCAATCTTCGACCACCCAGATCTGGAGTCATAATTGTTAGGTGATTAGACAGCAAATTTATGGTTATTTAGACATAAGCCAGTATTACCATTAAAAGTCATTATTAGGACAAGTAAGGAGACCCCACAGTTACTTTAAGGTAGCTACTGGCCCAGAAACCACCTTTATCGAGATATATGCAATCTGTGAAATTTGCTGTTATTCCGTTGGTGAAGAAGCGAATGTGCACATGTATCTTTACGGATAAGTAGCAATTTAGAAAATTTGTATACAACCAGGACCGTCTAGCAAACAAACTTTGTGCGAATTGCTTCATGGTCAATTCCCATCAAGTTGCGAGAAAATCCAAAATGCGATTAGGGAGAAGTTAAAAAATGGCGTTAACATTCTAATAATGATTATGTTTGCTTTTGGTTGCAAGCACTTTGTTTGCACTTTTCAGCCTCAACCAGGCCCTGGGCTAGTCTTAGAAGCCCCAGATATTGCCATCTTTCATGTATATGGAGCAGCCGTGTGCACAATGTGGTACAATAAAGCTTCCACTTTTAGTTGAAAATTATTCCAATTTTTGTGTGCTTTGGATCTAGTCAACATACATCTACACCAGGCCTATTACATATTTTCGGGGGATGCTGCTCTAAGTTATCAGAATAAACATGAATCTTAAAAACGTCATATAGCTCAATTGTGTAAGTTTGCACATGGAATATTTTTGGCTAGCACCACCACAGATGCAACAAGTTTGTGACAGTCTTTCTTTGTGAAACTGCAAGTCATGAGTTGTATCCATCATGAGTTGTATCCATCTTGTCCAATGCTTGAAATTTGCAGAAAATATACCCAACATACTAGGCAGGCGATGTCAACTAAATAAATAAATATCAGGCTTTGTGTTTTTAGTTATATTATGTAAACAGGATTGCCACTATTAGAACAAAGTACTTGAAACCTCCTATTTACAATCATTGATATATTATTATGTCAGGTACTATAGGCCCAATTTATCATATTCCTAATATATTATTAGTGTAAAGATATGGCAAATTTTGTACACTCGATATGTGACGTTCAATGAGCGTCATATCTCAGACGAAGTTGTATTGTTCAGTTTTCCTGTATAATGTGGAATTTTGCATACCATATAAGAACAGTTTGTGGCGCCACCTAACAAGAAAAAAAAAGATGATTATGATAATCAAAATTATGTGTGGCCTGTTCCATGATCAGCACTCGTATCAGCACTCCATACTTTCATATCAGTACTCGCTAGGTGCTGCAATTGAACAATAATAATTAATTTACTTTTCGGACAAATAAAAAGTAATAATCACCAAACATCACCCGAATTGAAATAATGGACCATTCATCATTCGAGAAACACCTTACCAACAGATCGTCTACCAAGTTGTGAGAGTGAAATTCATTTACTGCTTAAAATTATAATCAGAAACTTAAGGAATTTCGTACCTTACCTGGACTGCATAAATGTACATATCTTTTACTTTTTATCATATAAATCTTTAACATGTTTAGGTAAAAATTTGGTTGATTACTGCATTGTTGAAATTGTGTTATTTAATTTTGGGGAAAAAAAGCGAAATAATACATTGACATGTATATAACTATGTTGACGAATCTACTGTCTAGCAACTGTGGCACTGCAGGAAAACATTTTTTCATAATTAAATAAATTAAATAAATCAATCATATATTGTCCTAAAAATGTCCTTTATGGAATCTGTTTTTAACTGACAATCCCAAACAACACATAAAAAAGAAACCAGCCCTGCATCATGTTTCACAACTTTTCATTCAGCTACAACAGTTTTTTTTATTGTATTGCTAATCTGGCGGGCAAATACTTTTCCTACTTTGAAGTTGTCTAATGAAAGTAAATTACCTTGTGCTTTAACTTACGATTTTACATACTACATCAGTAAAAACCAATTGGCAACAAGTTCTATATCTATTTTTGCATACATAAGGACGGGTTAGAGCAATTAATTTGCATTTGTGTATAAAAGCCGCCACACCCCTTGAGATTGCCAGAGCTGAGACTTAATAGCAGTTAAAAGTTCATTTCATACCTCGAAGATGATACACAACACAACGAGAAGTATATGCACCTGCTATTTGCCTGACCAATTGCACATGTCTGCGTTTATCTGCTTGGCAAGTGACGGCTTCTCAGAATGTCTCTGGAATATTTATTTTCAATGTATAATGAAATGAATCTAATAAGGTATTTGCTCCAGAAAACAGCCTGAAAATGTACCAGGCAAATGCCTGGAACGCTAGTTGCATGAATTTGTGATATGCTGAATTTAAAACTTGTCACCTGATACCTAAAAAAAACTGACACTTCCTCCGCTCTTACTTCAAACCATGACCCACCTTATTGACTATTCCCTTCAGCAAATATTTATGCAGCTAGGATATTTTTAACTGTCGTGCCATTAGCGGCGCAATAGTCCTGGATGGCGAAAAAGCTTCTTTCCAAATTAAACTGGACTGCGCAAGCTCTAAACTATTGACATTCAACACCCCTTTCGGGTTGTATCGGTATCTCCATTGGCTGGTGAGTATAACATTGGCAGTGGAGGTATATCAGAGCCAAATGGCGCAGGTCTTCTCTGGCCTGCTGGGCATGGAAGCCATAATAGATGAGATACTACTCTGGGGCATAACCGAGGTAAGCATGACCAACCTATAAGGGCAGCCCTTGACTTTGCCCAAGCCAGCAATCTAAAACGCAACAAAGCCAAAAATCCAATTTAAGAAGAATGAAATCAAGTATTTAGGCTACATCTTCACTGCAGACAGTCTCAAGTCTGACCTGGAATGTATTTGTGCTGTTGTCAACATGCCCATCCCAGGGACACACAAGGGCTCCAACGTTTCCTTGGCACCATCAACTATGTTTCAAAATTAATCCTGTACATGTCTGAATGTATACAGTCACTTTGCGAGCTCACAAAAAGGACATTGGATGGCATTGGGAAGAGGGCCAAGACAAAAGCTTTTTTTTAAAGCTCAAGAAAGCATTGTGTGAAGCTCCAGTATTAACCTTTTATAATCCAAGCGAAAAACTCATCCTGCATGCAGATAGCTCAAGTGGAGTTGATGCAGTTTTAATACAAGACAATAGGCCTTAACAGAGATGCAACAGTAGTATGCTCAAATTGAAAAAGAGCTGCTGGTGGTTGTTTTTAGCCGCACCAAGTTTAAGCATTACATAGATGGCTGGGATGTGGTAGTCCGGTAAGACTACTTTCCTTAGCAGTCCAAAGCCAAGAAGCCGATGCATCAAATTCCCGCAGCCTTATGGAGAATCGGTTATAGTTGTTCAAATACCCGGGACTCACAGTTACATATCACCGTGGTCGTGATATGTTAGTAGCTGACAGGCTGCGCAGGGCATATCTGCCAGACACCAGACCCTGAAGAGGCAAGGTTTCTAGTGTCAACTTAATAGAAAAAAAATATATCAGACCAGCAGAAAGCCAAATTCGTGGAAGCCACAGAGCAAACAAATCACAACAAAACTGAAAGCCATGATACTCACTGGTTGGCTAAATGACAAGAAAGCCTTAGACTCAAAACTGAAATATACTGGAACTATTGAGATGAGATACCAATAGTGGATGGGTTGATTATCAAAGGCATGTAACTGGTCGTACACCCACAACTAATGGCAGATTTACTTGACCGGCTGCATGAATCACATCAGGGTGTATGAAAAACACTCACCAGAGCTGTTGGACCACTGTTTGGGTTCAACTTGGTGCATAACATTGAAAAAAGATAAGTTTATGTTCTACCTGTCTTGAAAACAGACCCAAGCAACACAAATAACCGCTGCTCCCACATCGTGTTCCCAACTTGAGATGGTAAGAGATATGAACTGATCTGATGAACTTAGACAGTCGTGACTACATTGTGGTAATGCACTATTATTACAAGTATTTCGAGGTGATGGTAATCAATTCTACCTCAAGTAAGTGAAAAATACGATAAATTTATGTCGACCTGTATGGGATTCGAACCCACTACCTTCGGCACACTCGCCTAGCCAAATGTAAAGTCGAACACGCTGACCTCTAGGCCATCGGGGCAACCCCAAAAAAGGTTGACCGAGGACCCAGCATGATCTTATAGCAGGTGTGGCTTGTACACTGACACGGTAGGGCACTTCCACAGACCAAAACCGTCATCACTGCATTAAAGTCCATTTTTGCTCGTCATGGCATTCTGAATAGGGTCACATCTTTCAATGGACCAGCATATGCGAGTTCTGAGTTCCGGGACTTTGCAACAAAATGGGGTTTTGACCATGTCACATCAAGCCCCACACATAGCCAATCCCATGGTCAAGCAGAAAACACCGTCAAAACCGTCATTAAGAACCTGCTGAAGAAGGCAGATGATCCCTATTAAGCCATGCAGGGGCTGTGGATAGCACCATCACAAGGACTAAATTATTCCCCTGGCCTGCTTCTTTTTGGCTGACGTCTCAGAACGACTGCCCCAATGTGTGCTGATCTTCTGAAACCATAATCTTCTACTCACAACAAAGTCAGAGCCAAATTACTGGTAAAATAGAACACACAGACGCAGTTATATGGTCAACGTGTTGATAAAGCACCCTTGCTCCAATTGGTGAAAGGTGAGGTAGTATGTCTTCGGCTTAAGGACAAGTGTGAAAAAGCTACTGTGCCCTAATTGTTGTCAGTCCTTTCATACCTTGAAGCCACTGGTGATGGGAAATATCGCAGGACTAGGGTCCACCTAATGACAACAGGGCAAACAGCAGGATAGGTTTCGCTACGGCAGGATGAATTTGACCACACCTTTGGCCAAGAAGACCAAAGTGTGAGAAATGAACATATTGTACCTCAACAGTTACTTGAAAATATGCCACCAACAAGGGAGCTACACCCACCAAAACGGGGAGCTTCACCCACCAAAACGGGGAGCTACAGCCACCAAAAAGACTAATTGAAGAATGTTAAGTGCCAAGTGGCAAACCAAAACAGTCTGTTAAATTAATAAGTAATTAGCTTGTAACCTGTCCTTATTACCAACCAAATAATGAAAATGGAATTCACCCAGCAACTGTATGTGCATAGTATGTGTCAAAAGTGATGTGCAAGGAACCTCTTCTTGACAATAGATGGTGGTAGTGTTAGTGAACTAAATTGTGTCATTACAAATGTACATGGAAACTCTTTACAACTAGAATAATGCTAAATGGCTGAACTTGAAGCGCAATCGTGAGAGACATATTTTATGGGGCTCTTAGTGTAGTCAGTGTAGTGCATCTCAAAATATTCACACACTCTTAAATAGATTTGAATACTTTAGAATAAAATTCAAAATCAGAGTAAGCTGTACCAAGATAACTGGACTGCTACTGAACTCTAAAGGTTAATATTACTAAAAATGGGATGTCATGTAGTCAACAAAGACTATGGTATGAGGACTGACACATGCTGCCATCTAGTATGCAATCGGAGCATCAGTGAAACCTTACTGTGATGTATGCTTATATATGAATGGGGAGTTAAAACATGGCCACTTACGGCTAAAGCACGTGTATTGTATGGTCCTTCACAAAGCCCCATAAGACCCATGACACTAATCAGAGAGCCCAAGGTAATAAACAGTTCGAGTTAACTGGTTATATGTTCAGTCCAGCGCAGGTGGTACTTTCAGACACCCAGCCCCATATCTGATAAGCCCTTCACGGGTGTGTAATTGAGTGTCCAAGAAGTGTATCTGACAAGCCCACTGATGAGAGACAGTTATGTACAAAAACAAAGCATATGGCATTTGACTAACTAGGACAGTCAAAGTGTTGGTACAGTGCCAGTGAGAGCAGGTTGATAGGTAGTGGGAGTAAAGTCCAGCAAACCATCAAGGCCATGACCATGCACTGTTTTACTGACAATACTGACATAAATTTGGAAGTGAAATGAATATGAAAAACTTGTTCATCATGAGGAATATATTTAAATGGTGCATCCTCTTCCATCACTTCCAGCTTTCACCATATCTTGCTGCAGCCAGGCAAGCCCACAGCCTGACACATGATAAGAAATATGACCCACATTGTTCCCGCTGGCATGTCTCATTTCGTCTTCTAGTAGGTTAGATTAACACTTTAACAGCCAACATAGACCTACTTTTACAAGTTGTATAGTCTGATAGTAATATAAAGCCACTTTTTATCCTGCATTTGGGTTATGGCCTTTCATAGGCCTATTGTGAGAGGGAGACTACTGTGCTTCTACTGGGAATTGGTCACACACTTGTTCAACACTAGCAGCATTTGCACAGACTTGTAACCATACAGGGGCAGGGAACATAATAAATTCACAGACTCCAGGATATGTTGATTTTACTGTCACATATGTCAGAATTGTAAAAAAAAATGTTTTGAGATTGGCCAGTGGGCAAGAGTGCGTGCGATTTTTTTTTTTTTTTTTTTTTTTTTTTTGTTTTTTGTTCTTTTTTTGTAAAAAAGCCTTTTCCTTGTTAATTTTCTTAAAAGTGTTTGGAAACAATTTTCGCCTCTGTTTTTCTAATCTCTATCTTCTCTAGATCTGATGCTGAATGGGGCTCTTCTCTCATGTCTTGGGCATGTGTGAGTCATAGTTTCTTGGGGATCATTCATTATTTGCCATGAATTTAAATCTTACAAAGAAAAATCAACAACAACTCCAAAAATTAAACATGGGCCTGGTCTGGCATATGCCTGTTGGCTGGGACTGAACACTGTCAGGCTGGCATACATAAACTACTGTTATAACCAGTGACAACAGTGTGTGTGTGTAATGTCCAAGGCCACCCGATGCGCCAGTCATCTACGGCTGCTAGCCATTTTAATCAAGTTGTGATCACGGCACTTCGAGAGAGAGAGAGAGAGAGAGAGAGAGAGAGAGAGCGAGAGAGAGAGAGAGAGAGAGAGAGAGAGAGAGAGAGAGAGAGAGAAGGGGGGGCTTGGCAAATGTTTGGGTATGAAGCCACTGACGGAACTGATGACTGCTTTTATCTGTATTTGATCTAAGTTAATTTACTACAGTATGATTCCCAACGAACAACTGCTGACTGAGCGAGATTTCCTATGGACACAATCTCGCACCATGGCCACTTAGCGAGATTTCCTATGGACAAAATCTCGCACCATGGCCACTGAGCGAAATTTGCCATGGCACCCGATGTACTAATAATCTTTGGTTACCAGCCATTTTGGTCAAAGCGTAGTCCTAACAAGTACTACAACAATTGACATCCTGCACCAAAAAAAAAAAAAAAAAAAAAAAAAAAAAACCTGATGACACCTACTCCTCGGTGTAAATCGGCAAGCAACGTGTGACAATTTGTACGTATTACAATGAATTTTATTTGTTGAAAAACAAATGGTTAGCATTGAACAAAAGTATTATCCAAAAGGAAACTTTATAGCATCAATCAAAGTTTCAACAGTGTAAGATCTAACGTTACTGTTTGAATATTCATTATGCGACCAATATTCTTTCTTTGAATTAGAATTATTTTTTATGTATGGTTTACCATGACGTTTAAACATTTTGCTGATTAAGTCTAAAACAGAACTTTAATATTTATGTATGGTTTACCATGACGTTTAAACATTTTGCTGATTAAGTCTGAAACAGAACTTTAATATTTATGTATGGTTTACCGTGACGTTTAAGCATTTGCTGATTAAGTCTGAAACAGAACTTTAATATTTATGTATGGTTTACCATTACGTTTAAACATTTTGTTGATTAAGTCTGAAACAGGACTTTAATATTTATGTATGGTTTACCATTACGTTTAAACATTTTGCTGATTAAGTCTGAAACAGAACTTTAATATCTATGTATGGTTTACCATTACGTTTAAACATTTTGCTGATTGAGTCTGAAACAGAACTTTAATATTTATGTATGGTTTACCATGACGTTTGAACATTTTGCTGATTGAGTCTGAAACAGAACTTTAATATTTATGTATGGTTTACAATGACGTTTAAACATTTTGCTGATTAAGTCTGAAACAGAACCTTAATATTTATGTGTGGTTTACCATTACGTTTAACATTTTGCTGATTAAGTCTGAAACAGAATTTTAATATTTATGTATGGTTTATCATTTAAATCTTCAATTTTAGATACAAACTCGGAAGGATTGTTAATATTCTAAAAACAAGTTCAGAGTTTGTAGAAATGGCATTACACCATTTTCTGAAATGATTCTCAATGGTAGTCAAACACAGTGTTACTTCCTTTGATAGTTGTTTTGTTGTATATTTTGAAGCACCAGATATGAATCTTGGTTTAAAAGGGTTTATGTCATTTGGGTATCAAGAACAAAAGTTGAATAACAGAGTCATCTTCAGAAATTTTGATATTTTTTTCATCTCATCCTTATGTGTATCTCTATCATATCATCAATGGATTGTGTGCAATTTTTATACATCCTTTCTTCTTGTGTCTGTAATATTGTTTATGCTAAGTTATTTTTTCAAAACATCCAGGTAACATTTTCGTGGATAATCCCAAAATTCTTACCTGGCATATCAATGTTAGTGACTATAAATCTTTCTTGTAGTTCTTTGACTGCTGTT
This sequence comes from Hermodice carunculata, assembly GCA_964020975.1. NCBI lineage: Eukaryota > Metazoa > Annelida > Polychaeta > Eunicida > Amphinomidae > Hermodice > Hermodice carunculata. Next base: position 7,854,412 of record OZ026623.1, on the reverse strand, counting down.
GAAACCTTAAGCTGCTTTAAATTTATAGTACTGATATTCTTAATGTCGCAGAGACAACGATGCATTCTAGGTCTAAAGACTCTTTTCAAGTTTGATAAACATCCTCCAAATTTTTCAAAGTCTATTTTTTTCTTTCCCCATTTCATAAAGTGGAAAACAAAAGCATTACATGTATTCTGAAACATAGAACATATCAGAAATTTTGTACTTTTTTCCATCAAATCTTTTAATACTGAATTTTGTATTATATCCAAAGTATCTGTATATACATGTCTGTGGTATGTATCAACAAAATGGAAATATTTATTGTTAGACTTACAGCCACAATTTTTGCTTAGCGGCGATATCCTCAAGAGTAATTGAAGACAGAAGATTGTTTTCATTCATTATATTTTCTCCAATATTATTGCCATATTTTTAGGAAATAATGGAGGTATCTTTTATTTTGCATTCATTAGGAACCATGTTACGGACACATTGCAATTTGAAAAGGGACTGAGTGTTCAGTGAATCAATAATTTTGTGTTTGAAAGGCATGCTACAAAACGTTTGATCCAATTTTTACATTTTAGAATCGTGTTTCCGAATAGTTGTTGTGAGAGCATAAACAACTTCACAAAAATTGTGGAAATGTGTGTTCAGAATAAGTAAGACCCAAATATCCATTGATTCTGGGTATATTTTGAAATGCTACTGCTTTAAGAGCTAAATGTAATAGATCAGTGCCATTAAAAAAAGCTTGTAATAGATTTTAACTAGGTCTTCTGTGTCTGTGTTCCCAAAGTTACTGTTTTTTCGGGATTTTCTATGTCCATGACTTCCTCTGTGTTTTTTCTTTATTCTGCAAAGTAAAAATCCTTGATGCAGATCGTGTTCCTCTAAGCAAGAGAGCAGTCCATATAGCTCTCTCCTAATTTTATAACTATAAGAAACCAATAAAGTGAAGCAAAATTGTAAATTTACATGCCTGATAGCTTTGGCAACTGGGAACTAGCTTTAGGCAATAGGTACCTTTTACCACTCTCTCCCTTAAGATGGATCCGAGAAGCTGCTCTACTAAACTAAATCGGTTTTCTTACTTTGGTGATGCACAAAGTGTTTATAATTCAAAAGATCTCCACAAAATTATACTTTTACGGAATTGTTTTAGTCTAATCAATTTAAATACATTAAAGTATAGTGTATCTGGTGTTATGCGGCAGATCTATATAAAAAACTGCTGAGGTGTGGTCACTTATGCAGTTTTTAAGTTCCCGTTCAAACTAGTACTTCTTTCAACCTCCAAATTTAATTTTAGTCCTGCCTGTCTTCAACTTGAAAAATATCAAGTTTAATATGTTTTGTAAGGAACGGTCGCTAAAATTCTCATCACTGTAACAGATAAATTCTGGAAAAAAAAAAAAAAAAAAAAAAAAAAAAACCGGAATATAAGGTTTTGACACACATACTACTGCAACGCACACCAATGCACAAATTTGCACGTAAGAATTTTGTCTAGCTAAAAGAAAGTAGGTTTTTAAATTTGGACTTGCAAACACAGGATTTAATTTCTTCGTCCGATTCGAATATATATATAGAAACAACTTATAAAATGTACATTTGTGTACCATCGCCAGCCACCTAAAACCTGTCTCCATTGCAAGAATATCTTAAAATAAATGATACATTTGGAAATCAGTGTGTAATTTGCCTTTTGATAACATGCGAACCGCACACTCGCCAGAGCACACGTTTTTGGATATTATTTTTCAAAAGCCTCCTACCTTGGGGGGGGGGGGGGGGGGGAGGCGGGACTGGCCTCCACCAAAACCAATACCCCAACCTGGTCGATACGCTCCTTCTCAGCGCCATATTCTTAAAGCCAGAACTGTTCCACAAGGAAGTAGACTACTGTTGTTAATACTTTTATTTTTCATTTTTCATTTTTAATGAAAAATCAGCATTTTGGTTTTTCATAATTTGATGAACCTCATTTAACTCATAAAAGTGCTACAAAAACACGGGTGGATTGGCTTTATATCACCCAATCCTAGCTCATAAATCGTTGATAATTAAAATACGAAACATCACCTGGAGGTCAGCTTTATACAGGTGTATGAATTTTGCTCTGGCCAGGCTCACATCATTGTCCTCCTTCACCATTTAGTTCTCACCTGGCCTGGTAGACCGTGGACTTATGTGACCACCAATGAAGCAACTCTCTGGAGCAGGAACGTGACCTAGCTACCTTTATCGACACAGAAGCCACAGCATGCTGCAAACTATCTCCGTGGGTACGCGAAACCAACCAATCAGCCAATCACAACCATGGTCTCCAACCAGAAAAATCTGATTGAGGCCCTCATCCAAAACAATAATGCAAGCCGACTTTGAGGCAGAACTTAGAAAATATAACCGAAATATTCAGTTGTGAATAATATACATATATATATATATAAGTGCGTGCTTGCGTGCGTGTGTGTGTGTGTGTGTGTGCCTGTGTGTGTGTTTGTGTGTGTGTGTGTCTGTGTGTCTGTGTGTGTATCTGTGTTTGTGTGTGTTTGTGAGTGTATTTGTGTGTGGGTCTGTGTGTGTGTCTGTGTGTGTGTCTGTGTGTTTGTGTGTGTCTGTGTGTCTGTGTGTCTGTGTGTTGGAGCACACTACGTTTCATGACCTTGCATCCCAGGTCCAACACAAAATTACGAAATTTCATGCCAGGAACATTTTTCGACTGAATAAAAGTCCAAATTGGGAGATCATGAATGCTCAATATAGGTCAGATCTAAATTAGTCAGTCAGGTCAGATCTAAATTAGTCATTCTGTCTTTTGCCACTTTTGATGCATTATTTATGCATACATACATAAAATACATGCATGTGAGCGCACGTACGTTCGTGCGTACACAGGCGTACAAGCATACACATATATAAATACAAACACAAACACATACATATCCACAGACGACATTGCGTGCATGCCACATACACATGTTCATACATACATACATACCTTCATACATATACTTAATACATACGTGAATACGTAACGACACATACACATATACAAACAATCATAAACTTAGAATATTGAATACCATCGAATGCGTTCTGAAATTACTTAGTTATGACAAGATAAAGGGTGGTTATAAAGACATGTGTCGATTTAACGAGATTAAAAAGCTATAAAGATATAAAAAGCGACAAAAATTAGAAAAAGTCGTTATAACCAGAACAAAAGTTGCCATATGGAGATTTTTTCTCGCAAAAGTAAACTCTGGCTTGCAACGCATGAGTTGCCGTATTTTTAGTATCAGGGAAACAGATACTTCGTGTGCACAGGCCAAGCATGACCATGCTGTAACGTGATATACTTTGGCCTTTATTTATCATCCACTTATGGGCCTGTGCATACTGTATGACAGGAGGGGGGGGGGATCTTGACGTTTTCAGTCTCTTTAATTATTCCATTTTGATGTCGAGTTAAGACTGTGTGCCAGATATTTAGGGATTTCATTTTTCCTCACCCTATAACCGTTCCAATTTGTTGTGGTTATAGGTTCTTATCAGTTCCTGGAAACAAGATTGTCACGTGCGTGTAAATGAACAACTTTTATCGGTGCTCTTTGGAATTATATTCTGCCCAACGCTCGCCCACAGCGCTGCTAGCTTGGGCAGAACTTGAAGGAGATAAATCAACATGTTCTAAGTACGAGTCCAGGTCTCCGGCAAATTAACCCTTGAGGTGCTAATCACTGCCACAACTTTTTTTTTCATTACCGTTAACCATATGAAGATTGAAAGATTCAAATTTCCCATGAACATACCTTTCTTTCAAATACCAGCAAGCCCGGTCTGAAGCAGATAGTAGTCCTAGGAAGAGAGGCAGGTGGACAACAAGGGAAAGAGATATCGGCGCTGCTGGGACAAGCTGGACCAGATAATGACCCTATAACTGTGACATGAGGTCGCTGGCCACAAGATGAAAATATGAACGCGTGGAACAGTAGAACTAGTTGCTTTTAGCTGTCAAATCAGCGCAAGGAAAACTAGAAAATATTTACTTTACAGCATTTCTGTCTTGGTGCCTTCAAAATGAGACCAGTTTGAAATGCTTCACTTTGCCATTGTTCAACATAATCTAAATTCCGTGTATAAGCCTAATTTTATAAAATGAAACGCTACAACTTTGGTTCTTGGTTCATTGGATGTGGCCATGTCACAAACTTAGAAAATGAAGTTTGAATGACACTACTACTATGTATAATAGTTTTGAAGCTATTCAACATTTTAATTTTCTGGATTTGCCTAATTTGTATAAACTGAAAGCCTACAACCTTGGTTTATAGTTCATTAGATGGGCGTTGCCACAAACCCATAAATTGAAGTAGGAATGGCACATCTATCTATAGTAGTTTTGAAGCTATTCAAGATTTACATTTTGCATGTTTACCTAATTTGCATAAATTAGAATTCTACAACTTTGGTTCATGGTTCATTGGATGCGGCTTTACCACAAACCTATACGTTGAAATTGAAATTGCATGTCTATGTACAACACTTTTGGAGACATTCAACTTTGAAACTTTTCAAAGCCTCGTATAAGCATAATTTGAAATTCTACTTAAATTATACTGTCCATTATATTGGCAGGTGTTACAAAACTTTACAGGGCATATTAGCAGGAGTACGAACAGCGTGAAATGAATAATTTACTACATTTGATATAGCTCGTGCGTTTGCAACAACCTACAGGGTGCTGATGCATGTACACATAAAAATGGTGAAGTAGCGCTACCTGGCGGGGTTCACCGTCCTAAAAACTCATTTCATTGCCTGCATGACAGATAAACATGGTTTCTGAAAAAGAAACATTCACTGTACAACCAACATTATTTCAGGCAATTGATTACCATACCGTTTGCACACGTCATATTTACCACTAAACATATGAAACTACCAACAATTTGACACACCCTGTACAGACTGCTTGGACAAGGTTGATGGGCTCATGGTCGACAATATATTAGCATTTGATGCGCATGAGCCTTAACCGTGTCACAAGTCCAACCGGGTAGAAATGGCGTATGAGGTCACATTGGGTGCCGGCAAGCCAACATCATCAAAAGAAGAAACATGGGAACTGCTTAATTATTTAGCCAAGCCAGAGAAGACTTCAGATGAAGCGCTGAAAGAGTACGGCTTATGGGCAGACACGTATGCACAGGTAAATCTGACAAAACTGTAAACAAAGGGGAGCATGTATCTGTGTGTGTGTGTGTGTGTGTGTGTGTGTGTATGCGTGTGTATGCGTGTGTGTGTGTTGGTGGGTGGGTGAGGGTCATGTGACCTGTGATCAGCCTTTATCATTTCATTCAAGGTGTAATGGTAGAGTATCTGATGTCACGCGTAGGATCTTCTCGCCGCCATCAGACTGGAAACATACTATCGCTCAAAGGAGCTTTAGGACTACATTTCTATGTCTCTTGGAATTTTAATGTTTTGAAAGCCCAGAATGCGGTAGAGCATCATCAATGAAGGATACGTTGCCATGGTGACTTTTGGAAACTATCTCTTGATGAGGTCGAGTCAGACTTCGCGATCATTCTCATATTCTGATCTCCGAGTTTGAAGTGATAAGTACACGCTCGGTCGAAGTAATGTCACACGTTTGTCCATCCAGGCACACCTGCTGCAAAGTTTATGTTCACATTCACACAATATAATAACACGCTGATGAACAGACGCATGCGTGAAAATCCACCAATTTTGTGACACACGGATCCTCATCCACTTAAAGAAAAAGTTAAGAAGAAATGCTTCGGCAATAAACTTGAAACAAATTTTCATTTTATTTAGTAGTCCAAAGCCACATTGCCTTTTTTATGATGACTCACAATTTTGATTTTGCCATATCTCGGTCAGCATTTGCATCTCTGACAAAAAAAAAAAAAAAAAAGAGAAAAAAAACAAGAAAAAAAAACAACACGTTTTACAAACACTCGTCCTAGTGACCTACTATTCGGGTTACCCTGACCTAGAATTCCTGGAAATCAGCTCATACTGTCACTTTTGTATTTGTTACCGTCACTGGAAAACTTACAATCCGATCCGGTATAACAAACTATATATAAGTCATTCCAAAATAAATTGTCCATTCCATTCGGACAATTTTGCCCCATCAATATATCTCCAGTTCTACTCATGGTAGAAGCACCAAATTTGGACAGTGTGTAAAGATGGGTTCTTGCAGTACATTGGCACAATTTTATCAATATTACTACACTCATAATTGAGTTATGGCATTATGAATATTAATAAATTCTCAGGAATTTAGGCAACTTCCTGGGGTTTTAGGCAATATCCTGGGAATTTAGACAATTTCCTGGGAATATAAGCCGAGTTCCTGGGAACATAAGGCCGGTCCTGGGAATGTAACGAAGTCCCAGGAACATAGTGGTAAATTCCAAGGAACATAGTGGCAAGTTCCTGGGAACATAGTGGCAAGTTCCCAGGAACATATCAAAACGTCCTGGGAATGTAATTATAAATTCCTAGGAATATAACTTAAGTCCCAGGAATTGAGACTAAAGTTCCTGGGAGCCTTACTCAGAGTCCCAGGAACTTTAAAATAACAGGTAACGTATGAGGAGTACATGCGTACATGCAGTAAGCATAACTTTAACTTTAATGTTTCTTGCAAGAGGAATTTGTATAGGCTATGCCTGATTTCCAATTGCTTTAATAAAATATGTTTAAACCAATGTTTCTTCACATCAAATTCATTTCCCGCAAATTTCCCTTTGCTAGATTTTGCGCAAAATTAGACTATCAGTCTAAGCTAAACCAATTTTATCGAACACTGTCTTGAAAACAAGAAAAGAAAAAAAAGAAAGAAAAAAAAAACCTCGCCAAACTGAAACTTTTATTTAGTGCCTGGGTTTTTATCAATACCCCCCCCCCCCTCCCCTGGCCATACTCATGGATTCTTTTGGGGTTCTGAAAGCTATACAGAGGAACCTTTGGGAGGCCTATATAGTCTGTACAGCCATCCTAGGACAGCCATGCATGACCAAAGTGGAAACTGAAAAATTATATGAAAATGAAACAAAGGTCCGCTTTACTATCCTAGATTGTAGGCCTAGGTCTATACAGAGCGTATGTCCCCTGCCCTCTCTCCAGGATCAAAGGAAAAATGTTTCATACATGTAGGCCTAGGTCGAAGTCTATATGGCCGAGCTATGTTTTTTCCCAGGCGGTAAGAAAGGTGGGTGGCCATGCATACTGATTCAAAATTTGTTAAACATTGGTAACAAGGCCTATGCATACATCTTTTGATGTATACACGATGTACCAGTTCTCTATAAGCTGAGCCGTGCGGTGTGTGTAATGCAGCACAATAAGTCACTGACCACAGATAGGAAAATGATTGCTTTAAATCAGAAATTTCTGGTTCTAATCTGTACTTCCATGGTAAAACTGGAAAAATGTTGTCTTTTCTTGACGAACGGAGGTAGTCTGCGCAAGCCATGTCACTTCAGCCCTACCGACGATCTTGTAAAAACCGTGTACCTCTTTAAAGCAACTGAAAATTCCTCATTGATATTGATCAAGTTTGGAGCTGGTCAGTAGGGCAAACTTTTTTTTTTTTTTTTTTTTGGTATAAGTATTAAAAACATGAATTCAGTTTATGAAAAATCTAAAAAGCTAGGGTCTCTGCTATTATTAAAATGTGTGCGTTCTCTCAAAGGTCTGCTTGTTGCTTAGCATAAAGAACCCAAATATGAGTTTACCCTCGCAACAGAGACGCAGGGAAGGGAGCTATAGACATCGTTGCACCAAATTTCACAGTTCCTATAAAGAAAGATAAGCAGGTGATAATAACAGTGTTTTTGCCCACCCAATCAACAGTAGGCCTAATTTATATTTTGTTAAAAACATTATGGACGAATAAAGGATTTCTGAGTCTGAAAAGGAACAAATCGAGTATAGGTACATCAACTATATACCCTTGGTAGATCTATTAATTTAATAATTTCATAATAATAGGCTAAACCCTATAATAATGTTTAGTCAAATTCTTTGGAAATTCATTCTGATTAAAAGTCCACTGGATCTTCAGATCAAACAATAACCTGATTGAGGAAACACTATCCAGAAGGCCTATTCGTGATCTATGAATCATGGATAGGGCTTACTGCATTGTTGATGCAGACAGCCAGGTGCCTTTACTTTTGGCCAATCAGAACACACGTAGCAGCGTCGCCACGGCTACAGTCACTAGAGCCGACATGTTGCCGTCCACTGATCAAATCCATGGACCATGCAAGATGAGAGAGGCAACAGTAAGGCCAAGGAGGTCCGAGTCTGCCGCTGATAACGATCTCAGTAATAACTCAACCGATCAAGTAAGGTCAAAGCAAAACACTAATTAATTGGATTATGACACTTTTTATTCCAAACAAAGTTGTTTGAAACCCAGAGACTTCCCTCCTCTCGAGTCTCTGTCCTCCATGGTTGGACCAAGGAGCCTATATTTTATTAGCCTCATTGGTTAGACACGGGAATCCATTCCAAATCACGAAATAGCCCTGTACTAGGCAAAAGTGAGAGGTCATTTGGAAACAAGTGGCCTACATGTAGATTAGATGAGCAAAATAATGGTGAAATTATGACATTGTCCCGATTCTTTCCCGGGCACTTGAAAAGGGGTGGGGGCGGAGAGGTAAGGGGCTCCCCGTACTAGCGTAGTCTACTGGGCATTTCTATTTGCTTTAAGTACAAACTGGAATCGATTTTAATTTATGTACTTCGTAGCAACCATTATTTGTACATATTCTCATTTTCTGTACCTTGTACTAGGGCAAAATTATTTGTATCAGCGCCACACCCTCCCCCCCCCCCCCCCAATGAAAACGTGTAGTGATATTTCCAATTTAAGCAACTTTGCAACTCACTGCTGACTGCTTTTTTTTTGTTTTTGTTTTTTTCTTTTGTTTTTTTTGTTTTTGTTTTTTTAGTCTTGTTTGCTAGGTCATTTGGCCAATCACAATCAATCAGTTGAGCAGGAGGTCAGTCACCATGGCAAGTTTCGTGGTTGTTAGAAAAATAGTGTTTGAGAGAAACTCCAGACAAATATGGTTAGAGAGAGAGAGAGAGAGAGAGAGAGAGAGAGAGAGAGAGAGAGAGAGAGAGAGAGAGAGAGAGAGAGAGAGAGAGAGAGAGAGAGAGAGAGAGAGAGAGAGAGAGATTGGAAAAGCAAAATTCTATGATTTAGTCATAGTGAACATGTGAAGTTCTAGAACTGTAATTATGATCTTGATTGAAAAAAATGTCATAGATGTAATGAAAGAGTGATGATAGACCGATATCCTCACTCATTAAGTACATCTATGAACTCTTAAAGGGAGTTTGAATGGATATATTGCAAAGTTCCTTCTGGTATGGTTTAAACATATTTTATTCGGATAATTACAATTGGGAAGGAAGACGTAGCCCTATATAAATTCCTCTTGTGGATACCTTCTGGTCTGCATAGAGGTAGTCAATGCAGGCTGCTGAGAGGCAGAGCAGCATGTCAATAAGTGTGTGTGTTGGGGGGGGGGGTAAGGGTATTACCTTGCTAGCGCCGGCATACAGGGTAATGTGTTTCCCATGCCAGTGAACTGAAGGCCCTCTTTTGTCTGTATTTCTGATCATCATATATGTTCATACTGGTCATTATGTTGGAATATTCTATTTTTCTGTACTTTGCTATGGCAAAATTATTCCTCTGCTGGTGTACTGTCACATCCCCCTCCCTCCTCCCTTTTCCTGGGTACAGTCTATCCAGTTTATCTGAGGGATCTTTTACTGCAAGTTGAGCCACTGCATAAACAGGCCAACCATTGTTAATTGCATGGAGGTGTAAATGGTAAATTGGGTCATTGGTTGTGTAGTTGTATTGTATTGACAGAGCCAGTCAAAAGCTGCCTCAACCTGGTAATGGGGGGTCAATGCAGCTTGTAGGGGATGGTAAAGAAATCCAAGACCACATATTTTTTTTCTGGTTTGATGTACATGCTGCACATGCATGTTTTGCCCTAAAACTGACTCTTAAACCTGTTAACTCAGGGTGTTCAAATGAGCTGGCACCTAACACATTTTACCCTCTGCTTCCAGGGCCGGTGCTGGCTACTTATTCTTGTACTCTATACAAGATGTGATCATGGACATATAAATGAGCTCGTTTATATGTCCATGATGTGATGCAGTGATTTATATTGCTCACCTGGGATAAGTTTGGGTGCCCACAACTTTGTAGCCAGTGCCAGGCACTTTAAAACATTTTGAACACCCTGCAAACCCCCTCCCAAGTTCAACTGGGACAAAGACTGTGCAAGTCCTTGTCTCAAAGATACAATTCACATGCAATTTAAGAACACTGTTGTGTGACCACATTTCTGATGGCACAACAGTCTAATTTGTTTGTAGATTTACCTGCAATTTAAGACCACCTGTTACATGTATATGTGACCACTTTGGGTTGCCTGATAGGGTGGTCTAAACAGCAGGTACTATGTACTGTAATATTATTCAGCAGGCAACTTTTATATGGGTGCCTGCTGATCTGACTCTGAGGTCATTTTTGTGGCTGGTGGCCTGTAAGTGCCCCTTAGTTTTGAAGCTATTCAAGATTTAAGTTTTACACCTTCACCTAATTTGCATATATTAAAATCCTACAAACTTTGGTCTGGGGTTCATTGGATGTGGCTTTGCCACAAACATATAATTTGAAGTTGGAATGACATTAGTATGTACATGTGTAATAGTGGAGAAGATATTCAACTTTTAAATTTCCCATAGCCCTTATTAGCATAATTTAAAATTCTACATCTTTCATGTCTGTCCATAATTTTGGCAGCTGTCACTGACAGCTCTACAAATTCACTTTGGAATTCTGATTCTATCTGCCATAGTTTGAAAGATATGGAGCTTTTATAATTTTAATTGCTGTGAATTTGCATAATTATATAAACATCATGATTATTCCAAAAGATATACACAATTTCACCGATAGGTCAGTCACCATGCCAGTTTGGTGATTTTCAGATTAATAGTATCTGAGAAAAACTCCAGACAAATTTGGTTGTAAGGCAAGGAATAGACAGAATATGAGAGTGAGAAGAAAGAAAGAAAGAAAGAAAGAAAGAAAGAAAGAAAGAAAGAAAGAAAGAAAGAAAGAAAGAAAGAAAGAAAGAAAGAAAGAAAGAAAGAAAGAAAGAAAGAAAGAAAGAAAGAAAGAAAGAAAGAAAGTAAGTAAGTAAGTAAGTAAGTAATTGGAAAAACAAACTTCCATGATTTAACCAAACTGAACATATGAAGCTTTAGAACTGTTATTATGGTCATGATTGGAAAAAAAAAGATGTCATAGATGTAATGAAAGAGTGATGATAGACAGATATACTCCCTCATTAAGTGTATCTATGAACTCTGAAAGGAGTTTGAATGGATATATTGCAAAGTTCCTTCTTGCATGTATAGAGTTAGTCATGTGTGCTGGTTGCTGAGAGGCAGAGCAGCATGTCATTTAGTGTGTGTGTGTGTGTGTCTGCGTGCGCGCATGTGTGTTGGGGGGGGGGGGGTAAGGGTATTTACTTACTAGCACCATGCTGGCACACTGGGGTAATGTGTTTCCCATGCCAGCGAACTGGAGTCCCTCTTTTTTCTGTATCACTGATCATCAAATATGTTCGTACCATGGAGCTCCATGGTTCATACTGACCATTATGTTGTAATATTATTATTTTCTGTACTTTAATATGCAAAATTATTTCCTGTACTGGACCCACCCCCTCCTCCCTTTTCCTGGGTACAGTATCTCCAGCATATCTGAGTCCACTTGTGATCTTTTACTACAAGTTTGGCCACTGCACAAAAAGGCCAACCACTGTTAATTGCATGGAGGTGTAAGTGGTAAATTGGGTCAGTGGTTGTGGGGTTGTATTGTGTTGACACTGGAGTCAAAAGCTGCCTCAGCCTGTTAATGGGGGGGGGGGGGGGGCAATGCAGCTAGTAGGGGATGGTATATTATTCATAATTATAGACTAAATTGAAAACCATGTGGAATGAGGTGTGGCTGGAGTCATCAAAACAACCCTATGTATATTACTGTCTCAATTATCAGCACTTATGTTGTAACTGATACATCCTGGTCAGAGACCAAGATTTTCAACACTTTGTTGACAAACAAAATCTGAGACTACATATTTTTCTGGTTTGAACGTTGATTTACATGCTGCACATGAATGTATTGCCCTTAAACAGACTCTTACTGTTGTTAACTCAGGATGCTCAAAATAAGCTGCCACCCAGTACAATTTACCCTCTGCTTCCAGGCCGGTGCTGGCTACTCAGTCTTGTACTCTATAGAAGATGCGATTCAATGATTTATATTGCTCACCAGGGTTAACTTTTGGGTGCCCACAACTGTGTGGCTAGTGCCATGCACTTTATAACATTTTGAACTCCTGTAAACCCAACATCCCGAGTTCAACTCGAACCTGCAATTTAAGACCACTGATGTGAGGGACCACCTGACTTGTATTGTAACTACATTTCTGATAGCACAACAGTCTAACTTCTTTGTAGATTTACCTGTAATTTAAGACCACCTGTCAGATGTATATGTGACCACTTTAGGCTGGCGGAAGGGGTGCTCCCTAAAAAATTACAATGGAAAAGTATGTTGCACTCTACTACATGTACTGGGCTTCCCATAGGCCTACATCATAATGTTACACACAGGATCATATCTTTTAAATATTTCAAAGGCCCTTATTGAGTAAGTCAAAGATTCAAACATTAACTTGAGTGGGACACAATTCTAAGTGGCATGTTTTGTTTGGTATTTACTTGTAACTGAGTGACAGAGTGTCACTTAGTGAAAGACAACTGTTCTACTTCACAACCTGCAGACTTTTGCAGGGGACAGGTAAAACCAAATTTGGACAGGTGAAATTAACCCCTTTGTGCCCTGTCAAACAGGTGAGAAAAAAATAATGTCTACCCCTGTTATAGTCAAAATGAGAATATATATGTTAAAAATTCCAAATGATCATTATTTTGTTCAAAGTGAAACCATGAATGCTGCATGAGTCTCATGTCAAAATGGCTGTATATGCATGAAGCTATGTTTTATTTATTGTCACAGCTTTGCTTGCCTCCTGAAGCTTACCTGCTTATAGTTATAATTAGCTCACTGGATATCAGGGTATTTTTTATCTGGCTGGTGGCCTGTGGGGGCACGAGCGCCCCAGTCCACCAGTCAAAGGTCCTAGGTCTCCTAAGCAGACAACAGCTTAACAAAGCACTTGATTATGATAAGGCAAAGTGTGATAAATGACCAATTGTGTTTGGTTTTATTTTATTTCATTATTGTTTTTCAATAAAATATGCTTCAACCAATTATTTAAGGGAGATGCTATTGAAAATGATCATGGACCTCCCTTCAGACCAGATATCAACAAGCCAAATTAACCACATTTTACACCATGGATCTTTTCTTGTTGATGGGTCCACGTTTGCATTCACCCATCTATCACTGGTCAATATGCCATCCCTCCCCTCATCCCACTTGCTACTGTGACCAGGTCCAGGGGCCATCAACAATGCTTTTTTGCCCCATTCACCCTGTTTATCAGCATATCTGATTATCTCATTTTCCAGTGGAACTTATTTTTTAAACTGATCAGAGCTTTTAATTTGGCACCCTGTGGAGTGGGCACACATGCACCCATGGGTGACACTTCAGAGCAGCTCCCTGCAAGGAGCAAAGTTGGTTATTTCAGTGATTACATCATACCAGAGTGAGTGGGTGGACACCAGCTGTTTGCAGCCATGGTTATTGTTGCCAGGGTCCTCTTTTACATCAAGAGGGAGTGTTTTACAGTACATGTCAATGCCATATAAATTGGCTGTTTAGCAGACCTAGGGTTTTTTGACTGATTTCATGACTGGGGGGCCACCATCCACACAAATGGCCTGACATACAGCTAAGCAGGCAACCATACAAAAAGTTGTCTGCTGAATATTACTGTACCAGACCACCCCTTATGCCAACCTAAAGTGGTCACATGCATCAGGTGGTCTTAAATTCCAGGTAATTTTGCAAACAAGTTAGACTGTTGTGCCATCAGAAATATGGTTACAAGTCAGTTGTTCCATCACCATAGTGGTCATAAATTGCAAGTTCTACTGTACCTCTGAGACCAAGACTTGCACAGTCTTGATCCCTGTTGAACTTGGGAGAGGGTGGGGGTGGGGGCGACGGGTGTTCATTATGTTTTAAAGTGCATGACATTTGCCACAAAGTTGTGGACACCCCAAAGTTAACCAAAGTGAGCAATATGAATCGCATTGCATATTGTATTGAGCACAAAACTGAGTAGTCAGCACTGCCCTGGAAGCAGAGGGTATAAGGTAATATGGGGGGGGGGGTCCAATATGTGCTGGCTTATTTTGAACAACATGGTCTACCAGTCTTATGAGTCTGTTTAAGAGAAATACATGCATATGCAGCATGTACATCAAACCAGAGAAATATGTGGTCTCAGATTTTGTTTGTCAATAAAATGTTGAAACTCTTGAAACTTAAAATCTTGATCTCTGACCAGGATGTATTTGATGTATGCATTGTAGTCAGTTACAACATAAGTGCTGATAATTGAGACAGTAATTTGCATAGGGTTGTTTTGATGACTCCATCCACCCCTCATTCCACATGGTTTTCATTTTAGTCCATGATCATGCACAGTATACCGGTACCATCTCCTACTAGCTGCATTTACCCCCCCCCCCCCATTACCAGGTTGAGGCAGCTTTTGACTAGCTCTGTCAACACAATACTACACCACAACCAATGACCCAATTTACCACTTACACCTCCATGCAATTAACAGTGGTTGGCCTGTTTATGCAGTGGCCCAACTCATAGTCAAAGATCACAAGTGGGACTCAAAAATACTGGATAGCCTGTACCTAGGGAAGGGAGGAGGGGGTGGGTGGGTGTCCCAGTACACCAGTACAGGAAATAATCTTGCCATAACAAGGTACAGAAAATAGGAATATTCCAACATAATGGCCAGGATGAACATATATGATGATCTGAAACACTGAAAAAAGAGGGCCTCAAGTTTGTTGGTATGGGAACACTGTGTTACACATCACCCCAGAGTGCCAGCATGGTGCCAGTAAGGAAATACCCATACCCCCCCCCCCCACACACACACACTAAATGACATGCTGCTCGGCCTCTTTCCAGCCTGCATGCATGATTACCTCTATGCATACAAGAAGGAACTTTGCAATACATATATTTCCATTCAAACTCCCTTTCAGAGTTCATAGGTGTACTTAATTATAGAGGATGTCTGCCTACCATCACTCTTTCAGTACATCTATGACATTTTTTTTTCAATCATGATCATGATTACAGTTCTAAAACTTAATATGTTCAATTTGACTTAATCATAGAATTTCTTTCTTTCTTTCTTTCTTTCTTTCTTTCTTTCTTTCTTTCTTTCTTTCTTTCTTTCTTTCTTTCTTTCTTTCCTTCCTTCCTTCCTTCCTTCCTTCCTTCCTTCCTTCCTTCCTTCCTTTCTTTCTTTCTTTCTTTCTTCCTTGCTTGCTTGCTTGCTTGCTTGCTTGCTTGCTTGCTTGCTTGCTTGCTTGCTTGCTTGCTTGCTTGCTTGCTTTCTTTCTTTCTTTCTTTCTTTCTTTCTTTCTTTCTTTCCCATTGAATTTGTCCAACATTTTTCTCTGGCACTATTGTACATAGAAACTCCAAAATTGGCATGATTGTACCTCTGTACAAGAAGTTGTTCCTTTTTATACAGGGGAATGAAGATGTTTAAAATTATGCAAATGTAGGGCGTTTGAAATTTTAAATCTTGAATATCTTCACAAATATGGATGGTGATGTCATTCAAACTTTTACCAGGGGGCTATTGACCATTGAGCATCTAATGAATTTAAAATAAAAGTTGTACCAATTTAAATTATGCTAATTAGCAGCATTTCAAACTTTAAATCTTGAATAGCTTCAAAACTATTGTAGATAGAGATGTGATTTCAACTTGTACTAGGGGGTTATTGACCATTGCATATGTGATGAATCTAAAAAAAAATGTGGAAATTTAAATTATGCTAATTAGCAGTATTTGAAATTTCAAAACTTGAATATCTTCAAAACTATTATATATAGAGATGTCATTTCAACTTCTATCAGGGGGTTATCAACCATTGCACATGTAATGAATCTAAAACAAAAGTTGTAGCAATTTATATAATGCTAATCAGTGGTACTCAAAATTTTCAATTTTGATTATCTTCAACACTATAATAGAAAGAGATGTATTTCCAACTTGTACTATCGGGTTGTTGACCATTACGCACCTAATGAATTAAAAACAAAAGTTGTAGCAATTTAAATTATGGTAAGTAGCACCATTAGAAATTTTAAATCTTGAATAACTTCAAATCTTTAATAGATGGAGATGCCATTCCAACTTCAATTCCTGAGTTTTGGAAGACTTGTACATTGCCATACCAATATGCTTTGAAAACACACACACACTGATTTGCTATGTAGCAAATCATCTTTTCTAGTTTCAATTTTGTATCTGAAGGCCTAGTTGAAGGTCATACCATTTTACGATGTGACTATTGAGATGCGTCATAATCGTTACAAACATAGATTTGGCATACAGATTTATTACAGATGATTTTAATCCAATAGGCTTTGAAATTACCATTATTTTTCCATATGCATACTGTTAAGGTTGTTTTTGTCTCAAATCTGTATGTTTTTTGTTTGTTATTTTTTTTCCTTTTTTCCTCATTTTTCAACCTAGAGTGCCATGCAGTAATTTGTGTGTGATGTATATTTTGAATTTTTACACTAGACTATTTCCACAATCATTTCTAATATAACCTGTATCAGCAATTTGCTCTCAATTCCTGGGACTTGAATAGTGTTCCTAGGAGCTGACCTCTATGTTCCTGGGACTTGAGTAATATATTCCAGGGATTATAGTTATGTTCCCAGGAACTTGCCATTATATTCCCAGGAACTTGCCACTATGTTCCTGGGACTTCTGTTAAATTCCCAGGGCTGGCATTATATGTTCCTAGGAACTCGCTTATATTCTCAGGAAATTGCCTAAATTCCCAGGATATTGCCTAAAATCCCAGGAAATTGCCTAAATTCCTGAGAATTTATTAATATTCATAATACCATAACTCAATTATGAGTAAAGTAGTATTGATAAAATTGAGCCAATTTACTACTAGAACCCATCTCCACACACTGTGAAAATTTGGTGCTTCTACCATGAGTCGAACTGGAGATATGATGATGGGGCAAAATTGTCCGAATGGAATGGACAATTTATTTTGGAATGACTTATATGTAAAAGTTGGTGCCCTCGCCACAGTTTGTCCATGAGAACAAATGGGTTCCGAGTCGAAGGTCAAGGGCATGTGGCCATTTTTCACAGCTTTTGACGATTTTTGAAATTTTGAATTTCGTACGCGCGGAATGTGACAAACCGTAAAGCCCCACTGAAGTGTCCTTGCACTACGCAGTTTGATTTATACTGAAGTTATGCACCTAATATTTGGTGAGTGACTTTGACCTACTTTTCTCCAATCGAGCGGCCATGCAGACAAAATTCCTGTTTTTTTTTTTGTTTTTTTGTTTTTTGCAAAACTCGAAAAGTTATCAACCGATTTGAATGATGCTGAGCTCTATGGATAGCTGGCGTCAAGGCACACAAAAATGTAATAAGGACCTTCCTCGTCAAGTTGGAAGATCCATGTTATAAGGCCCTTCAAAAAAAAAACCGCCTTTTTACGCAAAACAAAAATGTACATCAAAAATCTCAGAGACGGCTTGGGCCTGCAAGTCGTCATTCTACCAGGATTATACTTGTGGGCTTAAGTTTTGCACCTTATATGCGATTTGTTGCCTTGACTTATGTGTTCAAGGTCACGATCTTTTCCAGTTTTACTTTTTATGTCAATATTGACATACCTTTAGGGCACCATGACTTACTTATGAAAAACACATCTTGACTTGTATATCGAAAAGTTATCAACGGATTTGAGCGATGTTAAGTTTGTTGCATAGTTGTTCAACTATAGGCCTAACTTTGTCAATTTACAAATGACCTCGAATGGTCAAAGATCAATGCTATTTAATGATCTAAGGATTTTCAATCTGACAACCTGTTCAACTTACGTCACATCCGATGTTGGCCATATTGGGCTCAAATATAGGACTTTCAACAGACTTGAAGGTCGTCCGAAAAATCTTGAAATCTTCAACTGGACATAACTCGGTCGTGTTTCATCCGATTTTAATGTCTTTGGGCTCAATGCGTAGGGAATGCAACAAAGCACAACCCTATATTTAACATGTGACCTTTCAAGGTCAAAGTCATTGACTGTCAAAAACCTAAACTTTGCCATAACTCAATCAAATATTATCCGACTGTGTTCAAATTGGGCTCACAGTGTGCAACACATATGGCCCCACAATTTTGGAATTCACATGTGACCCCAAAAGGTCAAAAGTCAAGGTCATTTAACCTTTGAAATTTGATGGAACCATAACTCTGTCAATTTGAATCCACTTATCATGTTTTTACTCAAAGTGTAGCTATTGAACACTGCACAATTTTGTGATTTACACGTAACCTCTAGGTCAAAGGTCAAGGTAATTTGGCCAATTGAAATTTTCATTGAGCCATAAATCAATCAATTTACATCCGATTTGGACCCTGTTTGGGTTAAATTGTAGCTATCGTCACACTGCACAATTTGGTAATTTACGTGTGTACTCTAAATATCAAAGGTCAAAGTCATTTTGCTCTTTGAAATTTTAATCGACGCATGACTGGGTCAATTTTCAGGTTATTTGGACCATGTTCTGCTCAAATTGTCGCTATTGTAATACTGCACAATTTTGTGATGTTCACATGTGACCTCTTAAGGTCAAAGGTTAAAGTCGTTTGGCCCTTTCAAATATTCATGCACCACAACTCGATCAACTTTCAAATCGCGGTTGATGACTGAAGTGGGACCTCGCGGGGGAACTTCCTTTAAACGATCGCTTGCGATTGGAGATCTTATTATTATTATTATTATTATTATTATTATTATTATTATTATTATTATTATTATTATTATTATTATTATTATTATTATTATTATTATTATTATTATTATTTAAAATAATAGTAATTACTACTACTACTACTACTTTTGTGTAAAAGAGCTTGCTTTTTTATTTTAATATATATTGAATGGTCATGATGTTAAGTTTGACAGAGACATATTATTTCAGAAGAATATTTTACCACTACCAGTTTTGTTCATCAGTATTAGTCTTTGTGAAATCGACGCAAGTATAGCAATGTAATATTCCAATGTGACAATGGTATTTTTCTTTGTGTTATGTGAATAAAAATGGAAGACTGCAAAGCAACTTCTGTTTTGTTTATATATTGTGCTTCACAAACTACACAGCATATTTAGTTTGGTGGCATCGCCAAGCCCAACTCTGACGAATTCCCCTGATGTAAGAGAAGTGAAATTGAATTGCAGTCACGTGAACACTATCATATATACTTTTACTAATTAAACAATACCTTAAAAGGAAGTTGAGAAGGAATGAATATGACGCAGATATTATATGAAAGAAGTTCTAGTTTTGTAGTTGCTTAACTTGTGCTGAGTGGATTTCTAAGCCTTGAAATAAACAAGGAAAAATTTATAGGTCGGGGTCTCGTCAGGTTAGCCCAAAGTGCATACACAAGGGAAATAGCATAGTAGCATCAACAAACAGGTGACAATTAAGTAATCATTACCTTGATCAAAATAAAAGAGGTACATGAACACAGTTACTGTAAAACATAAGGTGTGAAATTAAGTAATTAAATGAAATTAATTACTGGCTCGGAGGGCACTTTGTTACACTAATAACATGTACACTGTGGCTGAATTGCATTTAGCGGTTGCAACAACAATGCGTGTTATCATCTACGAATTTTATTCACAGTAATGTTTCTCTTATTTTACAGGATTTAACGCAGATTGACTACAGGGCCCCAACACTGCTGTCAGATCTACTCGTGAAACATGTGCCTGAAAAGGAGGCAAGAATTCTTGACGTTGCGGCCGGGACTGGAATCATAGGAGAGGCGGTGATCTGTTAGACCATATCTACATATCATGCATAGCCATATAGTTTATGCAAATGAATAGACAAACCTTTCTGAATCGTGCGTATTTATTTATTTATTTATTTATTTATTTATTTATTTATTTATTCATTCATTCATTCATTCATTCATTCATTTATTTATTTATTTATTTATTTAATTATTTATTTATATATTCTTTGATTTTTTATTTATATCTTCATTTATTTATTTATTCATTCATTTATTTATTTGTTTGTTTGTTTGTTTTTTGTTTATTTATTTATTTATTTATTTATTTATTTATCCGTCTACCTGTCTATATCTCTATCTATTTATCTATTTATCTATCTATTTATTTATCTATCTATCTATCTATCTATCTATCTATCTATCTATATATATATATATATATATATATATATATATATATATATATATATATATATATATATATATATATATATATATATTCATTCAGGCACTCAAGATCATCTGATTATCTATTGACTCCTAACCGACAATCTCTACTAACAGGACTGGGAGATTTAATACAGGAATCACATATTTCCAATAAGAGCGATATTTTATTCTTTGCGATATTGTTCATTAATGTGGTGCTGTTTAGAATCTCATTGACGTCACCACACTTTTCTGTTTTTCTAGGAATTTTTATTTCTTTCTTACTTTCTTTCTTTGTTGCTTTTTTCTGTCTTTCTTTCTTTCTTTCTTTCTTTCTTTCTGTCTGTCTTTCTTTCTTTCTTTACAGGCAAATTTGTCCGTCATTTCATTTGAAAAGTGTTATATGTAGAAACTCCAAACTTGGCACAATTATACTTCTATGGATAAAGTCTGGCCTTTTTTTAATGAGAGGTCATGCTTTTCAAAATTATGCAAATGAGGGCTAATTTAAGTTTTAAATGTTCAATATCTTATATACTATAGTAGATGTGGTTCCGAATGTATAGGAGTTGGATCATAGCAAGGTAAAGGTCATGTCAAATGTCAAAGTCAGTCAAGGTCAAAGGTCAATTTTAAGCCAAAATGTCATTTTTGAGGTCAAGGTTCACTTCAGGTAGAGGTCATCTCAAGGTAAAAGGTCGTTTCAAGGTCAAAGGCCACTTTCGATGGTGGCTTTCTTCTAGCCGTAACTTGGTCAATTTTTATTCAATTTTGATCATGTTGGGCTCAACTTGTAGCTATTGTAACCCTGCACATTTTTAAATTTGCATGTGACCTCTAAAGTTCAAAGGTCAAGGTCACGTGGACCTTTGAAAGTTTCATCCAGTTATAACTTGGCCAATCTCCATCCAATTCTAATCATGCTGGACTCAAATTGTAGGTATTGCTACACTGGACATTTTCATATGAACATGTAACCTCAAAAAGTCAAGGTCATTTGGCCCTTTGAAAGTTGCATCTTGCCATAACTTGGTCAATTTACTCCGCTTTGGTTCATGTTTGGCTTAAATCGTGGGTACTGTTACACTGTGCAATTTACATGTGACCTGTAAAGGTCAAAGGTCAAGGTCATTTTGACTTTGAAATTTGCATGCAGCAGTAAGCTTAATGGAATGTGCAGTACCAAAGGATATAAGTTGTAGCATTTAATATTTACAACTTTTGAAGGCACACAGTCAGATTTGCTTTCAAGCAAATCTTCTTTTCCAGTTTCTTTCTTTCTTCTTTCTTCTTTACCAGCAAATTTGTCCGACACTTTTCTCGGACACTATTGTACATAGAAACTCCAAACTTGGCATGATTGTACCTCCATACAAGGAGTTTATACACAGAAATGAAGATGTTTAAAATTATGCAAATTAGGGGCGTCTGAAATTTTAAATCTTGAATATCGTCAAAACTATTATAGGTAGAGATGTCATTCTAACTTCTAATAGCGGGTTATTAATCATTACACATCTAATGAATCTAAAGCAAAAGTTGTAGCAATTTAAATTATGCTAATTAGCAGCATTTGAAATTTTAAAACTTGAATATCTTCAAAACTACCACAGATATAGATGTGATCTCAATTTCTACTAGGGGGTTGTTGACCATTGTGCATGTAATGAATCTAAAACATAAGTTTTTGCAATTTAAATTATGCTGATTTGCAGAATTTGAAATTTTTAATCTTGAATATCTTCAACACTATAATAGATATGGATGTCATTCCAACTTCTACTAGGGGGTTGTTGACCATTGCGCACCTAATGAATTAAAAAAAAAGTTGTAGCAATTTAAATTATGCTAAATAGCACCGTTAGAAATTTTAAATCTTGAATAACTTCAAAGCTATAATATATATAGAGATGCTTATTCCAACTTCTACTCCTGTGTTATGGAATAGTTGTATATTGCCATACCAATATGCTTTGAAGACACACGCACACTGATTATAGTTAACAGAACTAGGCGTAGCTTTCTGAAGTTTCCAATCTACAGTTGTCATTGCAAATTTCTTGTTGCAACTTTAATTATTTATTCTGTTTTTGAAAACCGCTAATTACTAAGACGGCTCGGCAAAACAGCATATGCTCTGTTGGTCTAAACGTGATCACCTTAAAATGACTCTACTAAATAACATGCTAAATTTAGCTTAGATGAGCAGAGGAAGGTTTTCTATATTGAAGTGACTTTTGAGTTCATAATATACCGATATAAACGACCTACATAATTTATCTGGTAAATAAGTGTACGTGGCCATATTCAAATAGTATAGAGATAGCTGTGTTCCGAGGCACTTGACCTAGTAGCCTAGCTTTGCTATGCAACACGTTTGCTAGTTTTCCTTCATATGTGAGTAAGGTTTTAGAATTTAAGGAATTGGAAATTCACCAAAATTCAGATATAGCAGCAGTCCCTTCAGTCTATAAACTTTGGCAGAGGCTTAGCAGTGGTACATTGCCACACACTTTTAAGTGCATCCAGTCAGAATTGTAGCAATTACAAAAATTAAAAAAACCGAAGATTTTTAACACTTTATTGGCAGCATCGGTTGTCAAGCAACCATAAAATATAGAGTTGCTCAGAAGTCCTTTTATGCATTACTTCGAATCCTTTCGTTACCACACGACCTGATTTCTCTCTCTCTCTCTCTCTCTCTCTCTCTCTCTCTCTCTCTCTCTCTCTCTCTCTCTCTCTCTCTTTCTATCAATCTATTTATCTCTCTCTCGCTCTCTCAATCTATTTATCTCTTTCTCTCTCAGTTTCTATCAATCTATTTGTCTCTTTCTCTCTCTTTCTATCAATCTATTTCTCTCTCTCTCTTTCTATCAATCTATTTATCTCTCTCTCGCTCTCTCAATCTATTTATCTCTTTCTCTCTCAGTTTCTATCAATCTATTTGTCTCTTTCTCTCTCTTTCTATCAATCTATTTCTCTCTCTCTCTCTCTCTCTCTCACACACACACACACACACACACACACAACAAATGAATGTGTGTTTGTATTAACAAATGGCTGCTGGCCTCGAGTGCACTAATCAGCCTGTGAGTTTGTGACGCCACAAATAAGACTCACCCCTGACTGGCTTGTTAGGCCTGGCGCTCAGTCACAGATTTTTTTTCCACGCAAGGCTTCAAGTTTGTTTCTTAAACGATGGTGGTTCTTGCCTGTCTTTGTTTACACGAAAGGCCCGGTAAAAAATACTGCAAATATGTATAAAAAAGGTGAGCTTCGTCAGTGACGCGAGTTTTAATGTGAAATTCAAGAAAAACACCCGCTTTTTAAACGGGTTGACCCCAAAGACATGCCAGATAGAGATATAACGGATTACTTGGACATCGTCGAAATGCAAATAAGAATGTGCAGTATCTATATACTTTATATATGACGATGTCACATCCTTCAAGCTCATTTGTCCGATGAGATAGCTAGGCTAAACAGACACTTCTTGATAATTGCTCCGCTTCAAAAGTCGCGCTGCTGAACTGAATTCTCACTTAGGTATATTTTATAAGGACATGTTTAACCCCTTCAATGCTAAAATTTGGATTAATTTAACATACTTCCTCAACGTTCTGCTGCCAAACGGAGCCAAGGAAAGCTGTTGACCTGGACTATAATATTCTATATAACTACAGGCAAACTCAAGAACTCATCCGTTTTCATTTTTGAAGATCTGACCAAGCTCAATGACAAACTACGAGGCTCGCCAAAGGAAAAACAAGGCGCATATGAAGACGTGTGGACACGCCATGGCAGGTTGTTTGTTAAAAAGAAGGATGGCGGTGGTCGCATCAGGACCCATCACGCCGCAACACCAGTGACCTCGGCTAGCCGCCCCTGGCTCCTACAAACTTTGAACACTAACATATGTCTACTTAATATTGATCATTGTTTTGTTGAACTCTGACTATACCTTATGACAGACTATCCTTGGCTCTTGTCAGTTCCTATATTTTACTTTATTTTTCTATAATAGCTTTGTAGAAAGCCGCATTATTACATAATGAATATCATTTACTCTGACAATGGCAGCGGTATGGCTTGCAAGCGATCGCCATTATAACTGGGCAAGGTTAACTATGCCAGACTGTTATAAACTTTGGACGCCCTCTATTCTTATTTTCTAGGAACAAATTGCGACATTCTCACCAGGAATGATATATGACTACTTAATATCGACCCCTGTTTTATTGAACTTTCGCTGCGTATTTTACGACAATCTATCCTTGGCGTTAGACTTTTCCCAGATATTACTCTTTTTTTTTCAATACAAGTATGCATATAGCCGCATTGTTATATACTGTACGCATGTTCTATAAACTAAGCCGATGGCAGCGGTAAGGCATCCAAGTGATCATCATCACTATTATGCCAGCAGGTCAAAGTTAAAGGTACATTCATCTTATGGCGCTCGCCAGTAAGTCATCATTTTCTCTAATCCGCAATTTTTGTTTCTGACACACCGATGCCACTTTCTTTTTCACCAGGCATCCACAACATGTTGCCATCTGTGTTTTTCATATTTGTACTTCTACTTCATTATTCCAGAACAGTGGCAGATTGGCACGTTACTGGCATAATTCTGTATGGCCAGGATGAGGATTTCCCTGGCAACCAACTGAGATACACGAGTCTATTGAATAATTTTGACTTAGTTGGTTTCTTATTTTTGTATATATCATTTTTGTTGTTCTCGTT
Organism: Hermodice carunculata; assembly: GCA_964020975.1. Classification (NCBI taxonomy): domain Eukaryota; kingdom Metazoa; phylum Annelida; class Polychaeta; order Eunicida; family Amphinomidae; genus Hermodice; species Hermodice carunculata. The sequence goes on along the minus strand of OZ026623.1, from coordinate 7,829,045 downwards.
TTCACGACCAGTTGTACAAACTAAGGATATTTTTGTGCTTCCTAGTGTTGTGAAGAACATTGCACATGACATCTTAAATTTTATGTCGGTTTCAAGATTATATATTTCACATCTCTGGTCTGTAATTTATGTCTCTTTTAGATGTGTATGTGTTGGGGCTCCTCTTGCTTGTTTACCTACTGTGTTTGCCATGTTTTATTATTACTATTCAATACTGATTACCAGCCACGATTTTGGTCGACCCCTGTGCCAGCCTATAGTCTTCAATCAACTCATTACATATTTGAACTTTGCATTTGTGTACTACATATTGTTTGACATCATATGGTTAAAAGCAACAACAATTTTTCAGTTTGTGATACATCATGGTATTCCCATAGTTTACCTGTGGTCTGTCGATTTTATACTGTATGTAGCTGTACCGGTCACCGTGCGGGTTTGCCTGTGTACACCCATCACATCCACTACTTGGGTCAATAATTATTTCCTATCACTTACTTATTTTTACGCATTATTTTACGTTACAGTTGCCTGGGCTTCTGTTTACTTGTATCCTGCCAAATTGCGACGTAATATTACTTTGCTGTTTTGCATAAATTACATTTCACTGGAAAGATTCCACGTTAAAAATATGGTGTACTTCCTACGTGTTTTTCCATTTTTTATTTTGTTAGCTGGTGATGTTCACCAAAATCCTGGGCCTGACGTCAATTTTCAGGCTGTCTCCATGTGCCATGCAAATATACGAAGTTTATCGCAAGAGATACTCAGTTTCATTCGGTCTGACTTGGCCCATGACTTTGACATTATAGCCTTATCTGAAACATTTGTATCTAGCAACCAAAGTGATGACGACTTTGTTGCACGCGACTGTCTCAATATTATCCGTCGCGATCGACCAGTCGCTCCAGGTGGGGGGCGTGGCGCTGACTGCTTTTGGGGTGATTTTCAAACTAGCTATGACTTAGCCAGAGCTTCAAGTATAAATATTATTTTTGTACTTGGTGACCTCATTGCCGATCCCAATACTTCGCATGGTGTTAAGCTTCAACAATTTTGTGCGAACAATTTACTTTCTATTCATATGAAGGGAAATACCCGCATTACGGACACAACCTCGAGATGCCTTGATCAAATCCTTTCTAACAAACCCAATTTTTTCTTAGAAACTGAAGTTTTACCCCCAGTCTTAAATTGTGATCACTGCGTTGTCTCAGCTAAATTATCACTTAATACAAACGTGAGATTTCTGATGACCGCTTTTTAGGATATATGCTAAAGCAGATTTTGGTATTTTTCGTAATTCCCTTCCAAACTTTGATTGGGACCGTGGTTTTTGTCAGACGATGTAGACATATGTTTTGAAGCCTGGACTGATTCCTTTTTAAATATTGCTCGACAATGTATCCCAAGCAAAACTGTGACTTTTAGGCCTAATGATTTACCGTGGTATGGCGGTAATCTACGGTGTCTTAAGAGGGGGTTACAAGGGCCCACAAAAAGGCTATAAAGCACGGTTGTCCCGATGATGGGTACATTTCAGGTATCTTCGAAACAATTATCAAGAATATTTTCAAAATGCTGAAGAACAGTATAATTCTAAGTTGAGTGCACTTCTCTGCAATTCAGATACCAATAAGAAAACTTGGTGGCGTACTGTCAAGTACTTTTTGAATCGAACCCATTGTTCAAATGTCCCTCCTTTATTACATAATGACGAGTACATATCTGATAGCTGTTCTAAAACTGAGATGTTTAATTCTTTTCTTAAGTCAATGTAATATCAACTCGTCGTCTACTACTTTACCTCCCCTTGGTCTAGAGCACTTGACTCATACCTTAGCCAATGTCCATATTCTTGAAAATGAGGTTGTGGACATACTAAACAATAAAGACGTATCTAAGGCCACAGGACCTGACGACATTAGTCCTAGATTATTAAAGAAAGCTGCACCATCCATATGTAAGTCTCTGACGCAATTTTGTAATCTCTCCCTAAACCAAAATTATTTTCCTTCTTCTTGGAAAATGTCATACCTGTTCATAAGAAAGATTCAGAATCACTCTATACAAATTATAGGCCTATATCTCTTCTTAGCTGTGTGAACAAGGTTATGGATCGAATCATCTTTAAACATATCTTTAACTTCTTTCATGATAACCTTGTTTTGTCCTCGCACCAGTCTGGGTTTATACCTTGAGACTCTACGGTCAACCAACTTCTGTCACTTTACCGCGAGCTCTGCTTGGCTATCGATATGCGAAAAGATGTAAGAATAGTATTCTTGGATGTGAGCAAGGCGTTTGATAAAGTATGGCATTCTGCATAACTGCATAAACTTGAGAAAAATGGTATATCTCGTAAATTGTTAGCTTGGTTTCGCAGCTATCTGTCAGGGCGACAACAACGTGTGCTCATTAAAGGTCGTAGCTCCACCTGCGGCACAATCAATGTTGGGGTTCCTCAAGGCTCTGTCCTTGGTTCCCTGTTATTTCTCATCTTTAGAAACGATATCGTAGATATTGTTAACTCTAATATTAAATCATTTGCTGACGATGCTTCACTTTACTTGGCAGTGGATGACCCCCAGTCGGCAACTGACATTTTGAATACTGATTTATCATCGCTAGATGATTGGTCCAAACAGTGGCTGATCTCGTTCAATGCCCTCAAAACTCACAGTATGATTGTGACGCGCAAAGCACCCCCAATACCATACCCGCCCCTTCTGTTTCAAAATCATCAGTTCGTGAATGTCTCTCACCATAAACACCTAGGAATAACCCTTAATAGTGATTTAACCTGGGCTCTTCATATCAATCAGATTGTACAAAAGCCAATAAATTGATAAACATCCTTAATTTTTTGCAATTTCGCCTGCACAGGAAACCCTTGGAGTTATTCATATATCCTTCATTCGTCCGTTATTAGGGTATGGTAGTCCCATATGGGATGGGTGTACACAGGCCGATGCTGATAGGTTGGAAACAATTCAGTTGGATGCAGCCCGGGTAATCACTGGTGCGATGATAAGGTACTTCAACATCTTAACTCTACGAGGAAATCGGATGGGAAACACTTGCTGAACGAAGGGAAAAAGCTTATCTTTCTATCATGTACAAAATTGCTAATAACCTGAATCCTTCGTATTTGCGTGATCTTCTTCCTGATGCTTCTCCCTTAGCTGCGAATCATGACTCCCGTAATCCACCAAACATTTTTCCTTTTCATGCAAGAACATCCTTATATGATAAATCATTCTTCCCATCCACGGTTCGACTGTGGAACCAGTTACCCTGTGACATACGTAATGCCAGTTCACTTGGCCAGTTCAAGTCAAAATTAGAACTTATTCCAAAACAACCCATCCAATATTTAGAACTTTTGTATTTTGGCAAGTGTTCTATTGCGATCAAGCATACATGATTGCGCCTGGGCTGCAGTCGTCTCAATTCGCATCTGTTTAAAATTGGCGTCGTTGACTCGCCTCTCTGCCCGTGTGGTATGGGTATCGAAGATATCTTGCATTACTTTTTTACATGTCCTTTATACCAAAATTTTAGGGTTGTCAGCAGTAAAGTTATACCAATAGCACCGTTTACCACTGCAACTATTCTTTATGGTAACAAAAACTGTTCTCAAGATGATAACTACATTATTTTTTTCAGCATTTCGCAGATATATTGAGCAAACTGAGAGATTGTAAGTTCTCTCCTATTAGTGCTGGTAGTCTTTACATTAGCTGCAGTTTTACACAGCACTAGTTCCTGCCCCACTGTCTGTCCCTGTCTTGTAACTGTCTCTCTTCTGTATGTTTCGGTGTTGACTCGTACGTCCTGTTTATCCGTTGTCCTTTTCTCTGCGAGAGGGGTTAATATAGGGTTTCCCTGTTCCCCGATCGCTTTCGAAAGAATAAAATATGTTTAAATCAAAGTGTACCAAACAGTGCGGTAATGATATGTAAGCAATCTATTTATACACAATATGCTGTACCGTTACCTAAGCAAGCCTGGAATTTTATTTTATCCAATGATAAGACTAGGAATGCGAATTGTTGGTAGGATAAGACTGAAATAAAAAAGCTCTTTGATAGACGATGGAAACATTAAGCAGGAGAAAATAACGCCTTCAGGGTGACTATTACTGCAGAATATAGAATGAGCAAACTCTTAAATAAAAAAGTGATAAAGGTATGGTCTCTGTTTGCATTGTGTTTAGAATCATTTGTAATAGAAACAAGATTCTTTTGTAATAGCTAAAGTTTATTTAGACAGGCGATGTAATTATTAGCCCAAAGGAAATTACAACATAAAATACACGGGGAAATTAATGCACATTACATTTCAGCAAGAATATTTGTGCAAAGCTTGCATTTTATTTTTGGAATATACCAGTAATTTGACAAAGCTTATTTAATATATCAAGTACATAATATCTCCAATTTAAATCCGTGGAGATATTTGAAGGTTTACTTTTGAAGTTGTATAAACACAGTATGTGTTCATTTTACATTATCAAACGATATCATGCAGACTTTTCTCTGTTGCTACATTCTTGTTCCATGTTGCCATATCTTGTTCCATGTTGCTACATTCTTGTTCCATGTTCCTACATGCTTGTTCCATTCTTGTTTTATGTTGCTACATTCTTGTTCCATGTTCCTACATTCTTGTTCCATTCTTGTTTTATGTTGATACATTCTTGTTCCATGTTGATACATTCTTGTTCCATGTTGCTACGACCTTGTTCCATGTTGCTACATTCTTGTTCCTCAGTGAGCTCTTGTCTGATTACTTCATCAGTATTTAATTTTCGACTTTTAGATTAAGAAGAAGGGTTATACCGATGTGGATGCCATTGATGGGTGTCATGCTATGCTAGACAGGGCAAGATCGAAAAATATCTACAAGAATTACATACATTCTCGCGTAGGGACAAACCGATTACCAATAGATAATGGTAAGTAGATAATCTTTTCTTTATAGGGATTAAGAAGACTGAGCCAACAGCTTTAAGAAATGGTTACCATCAGGAGGCGAAATGGCATAGGGTATTCCTACATGTTCAGTTTTCCTGTCCTAACTGTTGGCCTGTTTACTCTCGTGGCGGGTCTATTGTCCACACTACCAGTGAAAGCAACCGCATTTTAGAAGAAAATATGCGCGGAAATATTGCAGATCTTTATGTCCATAAGCACAAATAATAGAGTAACGAAAGGTACAAAATGACATTTCATAAATTCTTAAAGGATAAAGCATTTGTATTGTTCTTTTATTTCTTTTTTTTTTCACGAGAGGGATTTATATAGGCAGAGCCTGTTTCCCGATCGCTTTTTTGAATAAAATATGTTTAAACCAAAGGATATCTACGTCTCCCTTATTAGCAAAGAGCAAAGCAATCCTGTCATAATGTGTAAACTGGGGTGTCTGTTTCAACTATATATCATAAGTCTTAAAGTGCCCGTTTCAATCATATCAATAGACTTATACTTTCATGCTCGTTTTAATGCAATCATAAGGCTTAAACTGAGGCGTCCCTGTCATTGGCTACACTATCACAGCTTTAATTACGGCCTTTGTCTCTGGAAAAAGGGGGTCTGCGTGCTGGAAACAACTACCTTGAAGCACTGCCCGACAAGTGAAGGTTCCTTTTGTGAACCTGTTATCTCATATTAATAGTAATTGTCAACACTGATTGATTAAAAAAGATTCATTCCGACAGTGACAACAAAGGAAACTACTTTTTCTTCAATATAAAAATCATAGAACCAGCAAGCACACCCAGGGCTAATTCCTGACCTTATCAGATAAATTAGCATAAACAAACACTTAAGGATACATCTAAGATTATACTTAACGCTGGATTTTCCCTCAAATCCCGGATTAGAGCCTAGACAGTGTTTCAAGCATATAAGTTTCGTCATGTGTATATTTTATTTGCAGAGCGCTTTAATATTATTGTATATCATTTAATATTAATAACATTGCAGATACCTATAAGGTCATTGTCACAAGCGGATCGTTTTTACCAGGTCATCTGAACCATGAATGCTTCCCTGAACTGATCAGAATAAGCAAGCCCGGTATGTAAACATACACATATACATACATTATTGCATATTTCTATGTCATAACAGAAGTAAATAGGCATAACACATACAGGCGTAGCTCAACGATGTTTCTCACAACAAACGAACCTGAATATGCAGATGTACCTACAGTAAAACTATGCTGGATCAACGTTCAGTGAACGCAAATCACAGTGTGACAACGTGGAAGTAAAGTCGGTTGCATTGACGCAACTAGTGCAAGGTTAATTTCTTCAAGGGGCATTTGCCCGTTAAATATCTTGATTACCGACTGTGAGCAATTTGTTATAAAGTGAGAGGTTTCGTTAGTTAGCCGCCATATTGATCCTCGCTCTTGACAATGTTAACAAATTACGTCATTGTCTTTTTCCGTTTACAGGTGGTTTCATCTTCATTGTGTTTCGTGCCAAACATTTGACTACTGCATTCTTTGAAGGATTTGAGGAAGCTATACAAAAATATATACAGATTGGTGCATGGGAATTACTGGAGAGACGGGACGGTTCGTTTTATATGGATGACGTCCCATCCCAACTCCTCAATTTTAGGGTCTTGGACACCAAAATACAGCAGTAATTAATGATGGCACCGACAAACGTCGACATAGCAGGAATGTTTAATGACGATTTAAATGTGGCACTTTAACCTTTATGCCCTTTGATGTGTCCTTGCGCCTATTTTTGGTACTTTTCGGAATAAACATTGACTTGAATACTTCATTTTATTTGACTAGTTCGTCGTAATTAAATTTGGTTCGAATATGAAGGCATTTGGCTGTGCTATTCATAAATTTCACTCCAATGAGAGCAAATAGATTCAATAGTTGCAAAATCTTTAACACTCATCTTCCAATATCAATGTGATGATATAAATTTTATTCCTGACTTGCGACAGGCAGTCTCCCATGAACGGCAACCGGTAGTTTTAAACCGGACTTCTCAACCTTTGAACTATCCTTCATTAGCTGCATACTTTAGTGTTCCAAAAACATATAGCCCTACACACTTCAAACCCCAAATTTGTCACTTGCACAAATATAAAAGGGGAATGGTAGCCAGGCCTGTCACTTTCTTCTTTATTTTGGGTGACAGCAAAAGAAGTAAGGAGGCCATTATCGTTGTTGCTGTCACCCAAAACCTGGAACATTATAAAGCTCTACCTCTATTAGTATTATGGGCTGGAGAACACGGCCCACGGCACAACATATAAGTATTCATCAAATAGTTTAGAAGAACATTGTCCATACTCATAAATTTCAATCCAACAATGAGAACAAATAGATTCAAGAGTCGCCAAAACTTCAACAGCCATCTTCCAATACGAATGTGGAGATATAAATTTTATTCCTATTTTGTGTCAGGCAGTCACCTCTTAAAGACAACTAGTGGTTTTAAACCGGTCCTGTCCACACAACCTTTGAAATATCCTTCATAAACTGCAGACTTTAGTTTTTTTCCCCAAAACATATAGCCCTTCCCAACTTTACCACTTGTGCCACATATAAAAAAGACAAGACAGGCAGGTATTTTTTTTTGTTTGTTTGTTTGTTTGTTTGTTTGTTTGTTTGTTTGTTTTTGTTTGTTTGTTTGTTTTTTGTTTTGTTTTTTTTTCTCTGTTCTGTTTGGTTGATTGCAAAAGAAGAAAGGAGGCCTGCATCGTTTTTGCGATATTTGTAAATCTGGAGCAATATGAAAACGCTCTACAAATATATTATTATTATTATTATTATTATTATTATTATTATTATTATTATTATTATTATTATTATTATTATTATTATTATTATTATTTTGAGGTGGAGAACACAGCCTACAACACAACATGGCCAATGAAGTATTTGTCAAAAACTTTGGAAGATTTCTACCCACATTCATAAATTTCAACCCAACAAGAAAAGTAAAGAGAACCAAGAATTATCAAAAACATCAGTATTCATCCCCGAATACTGGTACCAATGTAAAAATATACATGTAACTCCCGACTTCAAAAAAAAAAAAATAATAAAAAAAAGAAAGAATGAAAAGAAAAAAAGATTTGGACAAGAAAGCTTTGCTCGTGTCGTTGGGCTTGTAGACCAAACGTTGCCTGATATATGACCCGAATTTGTTCCTACTTGAACGTGACAGGGTCGCTAATCATGGTTGGCAGATGACCTCTGCTGATTTTGGTGTCAACGATAAAAGATCGTGCTCCTAATGACTTTGATGGTGAAAACGGTGTCAGTGCTGTCCAGCTGAAAATCTCAGTAGCAAAATTTTCCCTCCTTGTAGCGTTTTTTACACTCCTTTACATGAGAAACACTCATTTTGTAGAAACTCTGTAGCATTTTTGAAGGGCTTTGTGGGAAAATTTTGCTACAGTTGAGCAGCACTGGGTGTCCACTTTGTAACTGACAAGCGATGCAAGTACATTCCTATACATAATAGGGTGCTTTTAGGCCAGTGGACTACCCGTGTTGACTTTGGTGTCATCAGGTACAGTGTCACTATCATGATGACATAGCCACCTTCAATCGAGTATCCAAGCAATAATTTGACAAAGCTTATTAACTTTAGCGCCATCTTATGGCCATCAACCAAGTAACAAGGCTGCGGTTTTATGCGTTTTGCAAACTTGTTTTGTTCTATTGCAGGAAGGGTCCCTGGTCTTATCTACCATAATGTCTTTTGAGTTTCATGCGAGAAACAGAATACTTGCCCAGATGTCCCGCTAGTTGAAACATTTCAATGACGTGTGTGTTTAAACACACAAAACGTGCAAAATTATTAATAGAAATTTCTTTTTTGATGGTATTAAACAAGACGTTGTCAAGACTTACCTTTATCTTGGAATTCAAATGTCTTTAACTGGTTTCTTTGATGGTGCAATAAAGTTATTATGTGAAAAAGCAAATAAAGCTTTGGCAAGAATGAAGAGGGTATTTTTACTACGAGATACGAATATAAAACTATACTTATCTCTATTCGAAAAGGTTATACAGCCAATTTTACCATATGCGTCCGATATACGGGGCGCTTATACTGTAATTCCGTCGAAAATCCTTGTACAAGGTAATATTTCTGGCTATTTTAAAATTCAGCTCGAAAAATTTTGTACAAAGTTTCTTAAATATTGTCTCGGGGTACATAGTAAAGCATGCAATATTGCAGTACTCGGAGAACTAGGAAAGACCCCTTTGTCACTCAAAATATTATCTTCTGTCTGTAAAAACTGGTGTAGAATCGTCAATATGAGGCAAAATTCATTATTATTTAACTCATACAAATGTAATGTTGACTTATATCAAGCAAATCAATCAACCTGGTTAAATTCTGTAAAAGATACATTTAATTTGCTCGGGCTGCAGGAACTTTGGGATAACCAAGAAGATTTTTTTCATGAATATCCTTCTATTTTTTCCGTAATAAAACAGAAAACGAATTTCGAAATCAGTGGAAAAATGGAATGTTGAATGAAAATAACGAATCTAAATTAAGAACGTATGCATCATTTAAGACAGAACCTAAATTTGAACATTATTTAGATGCTGTAAAAAATTTCGAAACAAGGAGTAATATAATTAAAATACGCATTAGTGCACATAATTTACATATCGAAACAGGAAGACATCAGCATCCTACCAACGTTCCTGTTAGCCAGAGAGTTTGTGACACTTGTCAGGAACTTGATAATGAATTTATTTTTGTTATGACATGCACCAAATTTCAAAATCTAAGAGAAAATCTGCTTAAGAGTATACGCGAAATATTTTGTAATTGGGCCACATATAATGATCAGAGTATGTTTAAATTTATTATGGTACTGCATGACACAGAACTCGTATACCTTTTTGAAAATTTCACGGACAAAGACATTGCCCTAAGAGAGAAACCACTGTAAGCATGTGACACCGTGTCAATTTGATGATTGCATTCTATTTTAATTTCAGGTGATTAGTGATTTATTTAAATCTTTTGTATTTATTGTACTGTACTGTGCTGTACGTGTCTGTACTGTTTTTGTTACATTTTTCTTTTGATTGTGTGCATATTTTAATGTGATTTTCCTTTTTTTTCCTTTCATACTCTACCTGTGTACATGTTCTATATATGACATATTGCTGTATTTTATGTAACAGCGCAGTCAATAAAGATTCATTCACAGACACGCGCGCGCACACACACACACACACACACACACACACACACCTCATGCGTGTGAGTGAGTTGTTCGTTGGTAGTATGCGGCTGGTGTGCGTGCCACAGGTCCTATTAAGTAACGAAACCACGTGCCCATTGCAGACCTGCATATGGTCTGTGTGTCATTTTCGTACACCTTGGGACATTTCTTTGCTTTGTGAGAACTTGATATAGCCGAAGAAAAAGCAACGACGGCTATACAAGAAGGAACACAGTCATCCTGATCATAGAACATTTCTCTACCCATGTGAAGTCACAAAACGTTTTGCTGTGCCATTTATTTATTTATTTATTTATTTATTTATTTATTTATTTATTTATTTATTTATTTATTTATTTATTTATTTACTTACTTTACTTACTTACTTACTTACTTACTTACTTATTTATTGTATTTGGAGCTATTCACTAGTGACCCTTTCCCAATTCATGTATAAATATAAATCAATCTAGTGGAACCTAAATATTTCATGTAATCATCAAAATGCAAGACACTGAAGTTATATAAATTGTAGAATCCTATTTTGTAGGCCGTTAAACAAGAGGGAAGCTTTTATGGTATTAATGTCGGAAATTTTGGTGTGACATACGTAACTTCCCTCTACCCAGCACGTGTGGGTTTCATTCAAAATAAAATTTTGGATCACAACAGGGGTGATTATCAGCTTTTTAGAGAATGATGGATTGTAAATATGACTACGAATATATTGTTTGTGGTGTCCTTGCTGTGTGTTCTTTAACGGTGCGCTGTATATCTGTATGACTATGAATATATTGTTTGTGGTGTCCTTGCTGTGTGTCCTTAACGGTGCGCTGTATGTCTGTATGGCTATGAATATATTGTTTGTGGTGTCCTTGCTGTGTGTTCTTTAACGGTGCTTTGTATGTCTATAGGGCTATGTATATATTGTGTGTGATCTGCTTGCTCTACGTTCAGTAACGGTGATTTTTTTCGGTATGGCTATGTATATATTGTTTGTGGTCTGCTTACTATACGTTCAGTAGCGGTGCTTTGTATGTCCTTTCGGGCAGGAGCATCAAGTGCATTGTTTCCTTGAAGACATGCATTTTCAAAGACCCCAGGTGATATATGTCTACACTTCTCGTCTCTCTAACAAGATATATGGCTTTCCTTCTGGATTTTACTGACAGAATATAGAATCGCAGGAAAGGTGCAATCCATATTTAATTATTAGTAGCTCAGATATATAACGTTTCAGCGTCATCAAGGAGTGTTTGTTTACCCGATGTGAAAAATACGGTTGCATATATGTGTCAAACCAAAGGTTATTTTCTCAAGAAATATCTCGTTATAACGACTTTCTTTCTGGTTATAATAATTCGTATCTCCTGAAACTAACTTTTTCATCCCCGCCAGGACCTTTGTCCTGGCGGGAAGTGATGGCGACCGTCTACAATCTGCAATCACTGGGCATGCGCAGATGGGTGCTAGGCTTGCTTTACCCTTTGTCATATAGCAATTGCTTGGCAAGTCAAGGGGTGCAAAAAATTGCCCCAGCGATATTTCATCCCAGATTGGTTTAGCTTGCCTGAACATCCCATATTGTAATAAGTGCACCTCTAAAGCACCATAATGGTGCTTTAGAGGTGCACTGTTATTCACTGTTGCGTTATTACTATTTTTCCTCATCAAGTTGGGAATTGCCGACATGCATTTCTTCCTGTAGTACTAGGCGCGCCATATCATTACAAGGGCTCCAAAATTATGCCGCCCGCATTGTTTTTGGTAATTTTGACCTTATAAATACCAGAGGCGTGGACCTGGTCACACAACTCAACTGGCAAGTTTTAAAAGAGCGGCGTAAATTTCACACAGCTTGCCTTATGTTCAAATGTGTCAATGGTCTTGCACCTGATTATTTGTCTGACCAGGTGACGCTTGTATCTGATGTTGCCTCATACAATACTAAACGTTCCTGTTCATTAGATGTTGTTGTTCCTGCAGTGAACAAGGCAATTTTTAAACGTTCCTTTTCTTATTATGGTGCTACTGTGTGGAACAGCTTGCCGGACGCTATTAGACGTGTAGACGACATATTGTCTTTTAAGCTCAAATACACACAGTTTTATTTCACAAGGACCAGAGATCAATCATAACGTTTGGACCATGTATAGTTTTAACTTTTAATGGGCTTTCGTATTTTAACATTGATTTTTCACATTATAAGTTATGGTTTTATGTGCTTTGATTTTACGTATGTCGTGGATCTGATCATGTTTCTTTTATGTACCACTTTTCATACTGTATATATTTTTGTACATGATTTTACTGGGCCCGATTGAAAAACAGCATTTCTGCTGAATCGGACTCCCAGAATAAATATATTCAATTATTATTATTATTATTATTATTATTATTATTATTATTATTATTATTATTATTATTATTATTATTATTATTATTATTATTATTATTATTATTATTATTATTATTATTATGCCGCATACTGGCCCACTCGGTCTCCGCCATAGTTTGAATGTTTACTGTCACCATCCCCAGCGACTACACGACATACGCTTGAATAGTCATGTTCCGGTGCCTGTGCAGGCTGTGGTACCGACAGGCACTTAACTGTTCACATCACAGTGTCTATGCAATTTTCCGTTTCGTTTATTAATGTTCTTACTATATATTTTCTGCAGTAAATTCTTCCAGATCTTTCCCCGTTACAATTTCGAAATCGGCAAATAATAAATAAGTTTGGGTGCATGCGTAGTAAATAAACGTATTACGTTACTACTACTACTACTACTACTACTACTACTACTACTACTACTACTACTACTACTACTACTACTACTACTACTACTACTACTACTACTACTACTACTAACTGCTACTAATACTACTGCGTGGTTACCAACAGAGAAAGCCGTAGAAGAATCCCATGTCAACTTTATATACTAAATCTACTATAATCATCTGAGGCACTTGCGGAGAGTGAAAAATACAAGCCACCCGGAGTGGATCCTTTGTGCACTGAATGGGCCATGCAGCCCCTGCACGGCACACTGGCTTTATTCCGTCCGTCTACACTGTGTGCCGTTGGCTCGTATTCGTCACTATCGCCGCAAACTCAATTGTCCCACGTCCTGCCAATGCCAACATCCTTGCTCGCATTCTTCCTGTGTCAATTTTTACCGTCACTGACTCTTGTCACATGGGACAAAAAAAATGTCAATGAGGTCAACGCCTCCTGTCAAAAATTTGGAGGTGTCATTGATTGCTGAGACAGACGTTGTGTTGTTATAAGAACGGTTTCATGGGGTCAGCACATCCTTTTGGAAAATATGATACACCCTATTCAATATCCCTGCATTATTTAGAACCCTGCTACCCTCTGGTGGCAGAAACCAGAATGAGGCTAGGGTGGAAAACAAATCAAGGCCCCATTTACTTACATGTTATGTTTACTTTTCCAGCTTATATCTATTTAAAACACTTTTGAATACATCAATTGCGTTGGTCTGTTAGGACAACTCTAGGACTACAACAGTGAGAGAAAAAAAAGGTCTTCAGTGTTTGATCTATTTTCGCATAATTTACCATGATGTAGTTCGTTTATATGAAATAACTTTTTATGGCAACATGTTTTATATCATCTTACTACAAAACATAATCTGTTGTATCCATATTTTAAAACCAGTTATTCATTTGGAGTGTATAATATGTACTACTGGGACACCATAATCCCCCCCCCGTAAAAAGGGGTCCAATACTACTGCTAAATATTGATATTAATAATTGAACATCTTTATACTGGATAGCCTGTTCAGCCTATGGCTGTTCTTCCACAGGCTCCAGTAGGCAAGATCCTAGCCCAATTATCCCAAACTTAATGTAGGAGGAAACCGAAGATCCCGGAGAAAACCTACAGTGCTCAGCAGGTGTTTGGGACACCTTGTCACATGCGACCACGAACCCCAGCCAAAAAACGCCACGAAATTCGAACCCTCGGAGGAATCGGACTCACCCTTCAGGGGAGCAACTTATGCCATCGATGGGGATCGAACCCGGTTTCAGGGGAAAGTGTTTATTCCTGATTAGAAAATTAGATCAATTGCTCTATCAACAAGTCAACTGTGCTTCAGAGTATGCCTGTGACAGCTAATTATACATCATTAAAAACCCATAGTTTAGTATCTGTTGCTGCTGGAAATTCCTAGAATGCTAAGACAGTGAACTCAGTTATTCTAGATTTGGGTCTAACTCCTCAGGGCATCAGAATTGTCTATGTAAATTAGCGGCAAATAGGAAGAGTTGAAACAGTAAAGATCTTGTAGTACTACAGTTTTCCTTACAGAATAACAAAATGATTATATTCAAAAGTGTTTTTAATACTAGAAATAAGCTAGCAAAGTAAGCAAATATAACATGTAAGTGAATGGGGACTTGAATTGGTGTCCACCCAAGCCTCATTCTGGTTTCTGTCACCAGAGGTCAGAAGTGTTCCGAATATGGCAGGGACTTTTGAACTTTTGAATAGGGTGTATGGCGGGGATGATTGGTCTTCTTTGCACTGGCATATTTCTTATTACGTTGTTATGATGACTCTCAATCTCCTTATATCTACATATCTCGTTATAACAGGGTAATGCTATAACAAATTCGATGCTATCCAATATTGTAATTTCCTTTATTTTTCCAAAATACATAATTCAAACGTGTTCACATCTTGTTGGCGGACATTCTGTACTACTATTCACCTGCACTCTGTGCTCACAAGTGTTCACCTCGGCAATAACCTCTCTAGACGGCTGGAGGTGGGAAAATGCTAAGCTTGACTTTTTTTTTTTTGTTTTTTTTTTGTTTTTTGTTTTTTTTTCACACTGTTCATACATGCATTGCCATGCTTTACATATGTAAAAATTCCATAGTCTATGACCTAATAGTACACACAAAAAAGACCTGCGCGTGCTTTCAACTGTGCTCACCAGGCGGCGCTCAATATTTCGATTTCTGGTATTGTGTTGTATTCCATTAAAAATACTTATCCATGCACGTATATGTTGAGTAAACATTTTAAGATGTGCCATGTATGATTATGAAGACAGGTTCTTAAGTATGGAGTGTGTCCACCTTGCTACGTACATACTGAACGTTTTATTGACAATACCAGAATTGTGAAGTTAAATCTTCGCCGATATTTCTTATAATTGCATGAGTACTGATTCCCCTCATGTGAGGTCATCCTGGAGTATACTGGAATTGCTGCCTACATCACGGGGTGGGGAGATGGGGAATCGTGAGGGAGAAAATACTCGGCCAATGCTACGCACCTTACCAAAACGAGATACTGCCGTTCTAAGCCACTAATGGGGGTGCCTTTATTGGGGGGGGGGGGGGGGGGGGGTCAGAACTAGTAATAAATTCATATAATTTATGGCTGTTGGACCTACAACCTTTGGTCACTCCTTATTAGATGTTTTTAACCGTTGCAGATGGTGCAGCATCTGTTTCTACAACGGCATAAACAAGTTATTGAAATTTGAATGGCATATCTATATTAAATTCGAAAACATTCGAGATTTAAATCGCTCAAATGTCGCTAATTACAAAACATTGTGGTTCACAATATATGCGTTCAGCACAAAACTATCAATTTAAGTTTTCATGGCATCTCTACCTCAGAAAATGTTGAAAAGATCGACATTTAAACTTTTCAACTGTCCTTAAAGTAAACCTATATTAAAATTGATTAACGGATATATAGGTTTTGACATGGACAGAGATCAAATTGGCTATGCAGCGCAGAGAGGCTGATTTTTTTCAGTTGACACGGAAGATGTGCTGTTTGTCTATTTCAAGTTACACTGATTGACAGCATTTCGAAGCTTCTACCTGCCGTACGTTTAAAGCAAGCAAAAATGATTTTAGACGTTATATGTATGTCCTGGTTGTAATGTAGCTGATGAACTTATGATCCAAAATATGGAATGTGAAGGCTTGTCACTTAACATAAAAATAATGAAATTGCATGACCCCATAGCGCCTTCAGAAACTAACTATATAACGCAAATAGCTGTAAAAAGTGACTGCAGGCAAATACATAATTTTCAGTGCCATTAACATATTTGACAAATGCAAATTTAAAACTTTGATAGAACATACAGACAGGTACATGAGGTACACTGACGTGGCGATAACTACCACTACATGGAATATGTCTACTACAGTGGAGTACCTCTACAGCTACCACTTTATGGACTACATCCACTATATATATGGGCTATCTCGAAAGCTCCCACCAAATGGAGTACGTCCGCTATATATATATATATATATATATATATATATATGGTCTACCTCCACAGCTCCCACCAAAAGGACTACGTCCACTATATATATGGTCTACCTCCACAACCCCCTCCAGATAGACTGTGTCCACCATAAATCGATAAATTCCACAGCTCCCACTCAACGGACTGTTTCTACCATAACTGGACAATTTCCACACTCAATGGACTGTGTCCACCACAACTGGACAATTTCCACACTCAATGGACTGTGTCCACCAGAACTGGACAATTTCCACACTCAATGGACTGTGTCCACTATAACTGGCCTCCAGCTACAGCTCCTACTGTATGGACTACCTGTATGTCCACCATATACGGACTACCTCCACAGCTGCCACTACATGGACTGTGTCCACTATAAATGGTTAATACCCCAGCTCCCACCACAAAGGCTGTTATCATATCGTTCTTGTCATCTAGTTTTCGTATTAGTTTTCAGCATGGTGAAAGGGATGATTTTCTCCATTTTCTTTTTTTTTTCACCGACGGTATACTTAAATTGTTGCATATATATATATATATATATATATATATATATATATATATATATATATATATATATATATATATATATATATATACATATATAAAAACAGATAGAAAGACAGATGGGAGGATGGATGGATAGATAGATAAAGACAGACAGATAGATAGATAGATAGATAGATAGATAGATAGATAGATAGATAGACAGACAGACAGACAGGCAGGCAGGCAGGCAGGCAGGCAGACAGACAGGCACACAAACAGATAGATAGATAGATAGATAGATGGATGGATGGATGGATGGATGGATGGATGGATGGATGGATGGATGGATGGATAGATAGATAGATAGATAGATAGATAGATAGATAGATAGATAGATAGATAGATAGATAGATAGATAGATTCCACATGGTTGAATATCGAAAAAAAGAAATAGATGCTTTTTGTATGACATAGTTGTTTATTCATGTTACGGTCAACTTTAGGTCTTGTTGCTTATCTTTAATGGCAGCGAAAATGTTTAATGGGCAAGAAAACTATAATGATGCTTTTTCCCTCGAATATCTAAATGTCGGCTGCTAATTGCATTTTACGAATTTAGGGATTATTTTTTCAAAGTTTAGATGAAATTTCCATGAAAGATTATTCCAAATTATATGCCCATGGTGACAGCTTTCCTTGGCGCGCTCTGGGCGCAATGTGCCCAAAGCGCGCCAAGGAAAGCTGTTGACTCAGTCTTTATCAGGGTGTAATGAGTTAAGTCGCATGTATGTCTCCTTCTATTCACAACTTGAGGCATCAAATTGTTAATGTTGTCTAACGTGATAATTTTCATGGTGTGCCCCACATGGAAATCTACATAAATCATGCATATAAGTATGGTCGCTGGGCAACCTGGTGATTCCATCATCTTGTTCACATGGAAAGCCTGAGGACTTTTGATATGTTGTAGCAGATGATATTCTGAAAGGTTCCAGAAATTTATAGCTCTAAGTGATTTCTTGTCCGGCTAAGCCAATTTGAACTATAACTACTATACTACTCAAACAGTCAAAAACGCAGTCAAAAGATGTGGAATTACACAATTTAATTTGAGCCATGGTCAAGTCGTTATTTCTCGGTGTCCATAATTCTAAACCTGAACAGTAAGGATGGAAGATCATCCAAATAAAATGACCCTTGGCGTCTTTCCAGTAATTCCCAGACGCCGTCATCTATGTTTTTCTGAATGGCCTCATTGAATCCGTGGAAGAATGGTGAGACGTCTATATGCTTAGCAAGCATCACAATGAAAATGTAGCCACCTGCAACATAATAACACAATTGAGTTTTGTTCGATAAAAAAAAAATCAAAATTATTATTGCTGATTCTGATATTTTTATATCGATCTGCGCGCTATATTTGTGTGCTCCTGTTGTGGGTATTTTTCAAACAAAATCAAACTGTAACTACCTGGCGGTGATGACAGAGACATACCTGGCTTTGTTATTCTGACCAATTCCGGGAAGGATTTATGATTCACATGGCCAGGCACAAATAATCCCGTCGTGGCAATAACATCATAGGTATCTGCAAAGTGACATCAATTACATGAATAATACATGTCGAACCCGAAGCCTGTTCGATTCAAGTATTCTATTTACTTGCCAACTATTATATCAGCGCCCTCTTTCATTACTTGAAGCTCTTCAAAGGCCTACTTTCTTCTTTTTAAAGCCAACCCAGCCGACCAACAAGTGATGAGAAACAACAAGTGGTGGGCCTACCTCGTCTTTTTTTGGTCTTTCGCACGAGTGATAAACTTTTGGTTGAAATGAAGTCTAAAGTTTATAACGAATATTACAATAGTTGAGAGGACCGATCTAAAACCACCACTTGCCTTTATGGGTGACTGCCCGTCTCGTGTCACGAGTGATATCTTTTTTTCCGCATTTGAAGATGAACGTTGATGTTCCGATAATTAAAGTGTGTGTGTCAGCACACACTTTTCTGTTTTTCTAGGAATTAAAGTGTGTGTGTCAGCACACACTTTTCTGTTTTTCTAGGAATTCTTTATTTCTTTCTTTCTTTCTTTCTTTCTTTCTTTCTTTCTTTCTTTCTTTCTTTCTTCTTTCTTTCTTTCTTTACAGGCAAATTTGTCCGACATTTCATTTGAAAAGTATTACACGCAGAAACTCCAAACTTGCCACAATTATACTTCTATGGATAAAGTCTGGCCTTTTTATAATGAGAGGTCATGCTTTTCAAAATTATGCAAATGAGGCTTAATTAAAGTTTTAAATCTTCAATATCTTGTATACTATAGTAGATGTGGTTCCGAGTGTATAGGAGTTTGATCATAGCAAGGTAAAGGTCATCACAAATGTCAAGGTCATGTCAAGGTCAAAGGTCATGTCAAGGTCAGAGTTCAGTTTTAAGCCAAAATGTCATTTTTGAGGTCAAGGTTCACTTCAGATAGAGGTCATCTCAAGGTCAAAGGTCAATTCAAGGTCGAAGGCCACTTTCCATGGTAACTTTCTTCTAGCCATAACTTTGTCAATTTCTATCCAATTTTGATCATGTTGGGCTCAAATGGTAGCTATGGTAACACTTCACATTTTGAATTTTAATGTGACCTATCAGGGTCAAAGGTCAAGGTCATTTGGGCGTTTGAAAGTTTCATGCAGTCATAACTTGCCCAATTTCCATCCAATTCTAATCAAGTTGGACTCAATTGTAGGTATTGCAACAGTGCACATTTTTATAAGAACATGTAACCTCGAAAGGGCAAAGGTCAAGGTCATTTGACCCTTTGAAAGTTTCATCTTGCCATAACTTTGTCAATTTTCATCTGATTTGGTTCATGTTGGGTTGGAATTGTGGAAATTGTAACACTGTCCAATCTACATGTGACCAACTTCTACTAGGGGGTTGTTGACCATTGCGCAGCTAATTAATTAAAACTAAAAGTTGTAGCAATTTAAATTATGCTAAATAGCACCATTAGAAATTTTAAATCTTGAATAACTTCAAAGCTATAGTAGATAGAGATGCCATTCCAACTTGTACTCCTGACAACACTGCACATTTTTATAAGAACACGTGACCTCGAAAGGGCAAAGGTCAAGGCCATGCACTTTGAAAGTTTGATCTTGCCATAACTTGGTAAATTTTCATCCGATTTGGTTCATGTTCATGTCAGTTTAACTTCTACTAGGGGGTTACTGACCATTGCGCATGTAATGAATCTAAAACAAAAGTTGTAGCAATTGGAATTATGCTAAACAGCACCATTAGAAATTTTAAATCTTGAATAACTTCAAAGCTGTAATAGATAGAAATGCCATTCCAACTTCTACTCCTGTGTTATGGAATAGTTGTACATTGCCATACCAATATGCTTTGAAGACACACACACTGATTTGCTATGCAGCAAATCAGCTTTTCTAGTTCTACATTATACTTGTGACAGTTTGTATGAGTGCATGAATGAATTAGGACACAAGCACATAGGACGACTGAACATCCTATCGGACGAGGGCTATCAACGTTCATTTAAACCCCAGTCTGTTATTTTCTTGACTATTTTTCAACTCTTTCGGGGAAAAATTCGTGCGAGAGACCACAGGTCACCCGACCACGTGTCGTGCGCCACGCGCTCTAAATCAAAGCGTTCCAAGGGAACATTTTCACCTCGAGTGTTCGTATTGATCTAATAAACAGCAGTACACCAGAACTGCTTTTGTGCTTTCAGTAAAAGACTTGAAGCATCTGT
>OZ026623.1:7755029-7808013 GCA_964020975.1 Hermodice carunculata | reverse complement strand
AGAAAAAAAAAAACTTTGCCCGGAAATCTGGTGGCCTGCGTACCTTTGATATGGGCGCCTCTTCTGGTAAAAGTCGTACTTCGTGAAATATTATGAGTGAGGAAGGCAGGTGGCAAGCCAACAATAAAAATGTTTACATAACAATAAACAAGGCGAATTTATGAAAGTAAATTAAGACAATTTGGGAAAATAAGCCCCATTTCCGTATTGAATATTAGCTGGAGGCTATTTCTTGATCCTCCCATAGCGTACATATACATGTATGAAAAACGGACGGGGAGGGGGGAGGCACCGTTGTTTATAATTTTGCAGCGAACAGACATTCCTACGTGTCGAAACGTACTAAATGCGGAGATGTGAAAAACTATGCAGGTACTCAAAGATGTCATAGTTGTCTCTCTCCATACATAAAATAAATATAGCAGGGTCAATGCAGGCGTATGAAAGTTTTGTACCCCTCTAGCTCTTAGCAAGACAGCATCTCAGCATATTTTATCACAGGACACATTTTGCAAGAGTTAAAATATACTAAACATTGTGGAACTTTTTTGGGGGGGTCATATTTTTCGGGGTTTTTTTTACCTGTTATGCCAGCAAAAATATACATTTTTACTAATTTCATCATATAAAGGGAAGCAGTCAATCAGATTGCCGCATTGGAGATCGTAGTTTAACCCGGAACGACCCGCTTTTTCAACTTAGACCCATATTGGGTTTAGTGAATGCATCACTCATTTAAAATTTGATAGGGTATAGAGAACCAAAATGTGTGTGTTGTTACAATGGTTCGGGTATATGCACTTTTCAAAACACTTTCATGCTTTTAAGTTGCTACAATGAACATGATGTTCACAGGGAATTTGGGGCTGTTGACATGCATTATTCTGTGCTGAGATTATGGCCTGGCTTTCTCAAATTTGATGGAGTTGAGAAAGTGTTCCCTTGGCGCGCATTGGGAGCAATTCCAAACACATCTGACCTAATGCCTATAACATACCAATTTGTACTAGGACGTGCCTGATAATATATATATATATATATATATATATATATATATATATATATATATATATATATCTTGGTTTAGGTATCATTTCTTCTGCCATGATTGGCTGGCGATTGACAGAGGAATTGGAACAGTGGATCGCCTAATCCCTGTGGCTACGAAGGAAGATCTTGAAAGCACGTCGAATCTCGTTATGACCAAATCTCGCAGTGACATATTTGACCAGCATCTGTGGTTGTCAGTGATTTTTCGCCCGACAGCCAGCACATTCAGCCGAGTGCAGCGACTGTCTTGTGGCCTGGCTCTGCTGTTCTCCGCCATGATTGCCAATGCCATGTGGTATGAGACCGGGGACCAGACTACACCAGAACTGTTCAAATTTGGTAGCATCAAATTCAGTGTCCATGAAATATACACAAGTTTTATGAGTATGCTCACTGTATTTCCAGTTAATTTAGTTTTACTTTATATCTTTAAAAATACCAAAAGGAAGAAGAAAGTAGCAATAACGGACTCTGCAGAAGCGCCTGTTGGCACACTACCTCACTGGTGCATATACCTTGGCTGGCTGACTGTCATTATGGTTGTTTCTGCGTCTGCATTTTTCACAGTTCTTTACACTTTTGAGTGGGGCGGCGAAAAGTCGACGGAGTGGCTGGTGGCATTGTTGCTTTCTTTCTTCCAAGCAGCCTTTATATTTGATCCTTTAAAGGTACATGCTTCATTATTTCAAGCAACAAGCCCAGACAAAAATGTTTATTCACCAAAATCTACCATAAAATGTTTCAATCAAAGATGGAAGTTGACTTTATTTTAACGGCTTGTTATGCATGGCTGCTCCTCTACATATGATATAATGACAGTTTAAATTAGGATGTCTTATGAAGTAAGCTGCTTCGAAAAAAGCCAGTTTTCATTCCCAAGATTTAAATAAAGTTTGCAGTGAGCAGAAAATTTTTAATGATTTTAATGGACAGCCAATTTCAAAATTATTAGTACAGTGTAACCTACATTTGAGCCAAACACGCCCCCACCCGGTTGAATGGAGAACAAGGTAAGCGTTTGCTTAGTCTATAATTGGCGAGATACGCATGAGCATGCCTCAGCAGTGACCAGTTTTGTATTTCAGGTCATCGCATTGGTGTTCTTGTCGGCAATCATTTTGAAGAGACCACCCGCGGATGACAATGTTGAAGCAATGATAGAGCATGCGCACATTGACGTCAGTGAACACACGACAAAATATGCAGGCGCTCTGATTCCGCCAAGTTAGTTTTCCCTCATGTATTACAACAAATAAAAATGGCAAGAAGTTGGGGATCGTTCAACATTTTAATCATTTTTGAATTAGTACTTTCAGTATGCGAGGGGCGGACGAGGGGGGGGGTGGGCTGTACACCTCTACAGATAATGGAAAATGATGGTCATTTGTAACCAAAATTTTGTGTTATTTTGGTATTGTTTTGTTGGAAGATCATCATGTTTAAGTACTTAGTTGAGAGGAAGGAGAGGGTCATGAAATTTAATACCCAAAGTACTGATTCAAGAATGATGATAATGTTGAACCATCCCTTACCTCTTCTTATTCGTAAATCACTTTAATTTTCAGTATTATAGTGCACTTTCAGTCACATCATTTGGTGGGTGGCTTTGACAACAGGGAACCTATAATAGGTATCAAAGCCTTCTTGATGAAAATAAAGGTTGGCATTCGGCTTTTTCATTCGGGGTCAAATGGTTTTTTAACACTTAGCCCTTCAAGCGCTGATTTAAGGTTGAGTTAACAGCTTTCTTCGGGACTCCATGCGCGCATTGTGCGCCAAGTGTCTTTAGGAAAGCCGTTGACTAAGACTACTTTTTGCTTTAGACTATAGGCTTGCTGACATTTGAATGAAAGGTATTTTCATGAGGAGTTTGAATCATTTAACCATTAAGTGCTTAACGATAATGCTCAAGAAAACATCTACAGCAGGGTTCAGCACTTAATGGGTTGACATAATGTGTTAGATACTATTGACTTCAGGTACACATACTCAGACTGCCTTTGTCTCTTTTAGTTTTATGAAATTACGCTCAACTTAAAACGAAAATACGACGAACACCAAATACAAGGTATTTGATGTACATGCAGATCTGTCGTTTAAAAATTGTGAGTCTCGTGATTTATGTTTCTTATTAAATTACGGCAAGGGTATTGCTCCAGGCTGGAGTGAATTAGGTGCAGAAAATTGCACCCCTAATTAGAAAGGCAGTACTCCAAATTACGTACATATCGCCAGACGGACTTCATTCTTTGAGACGCTTTATGAATCATGTGCCTGTCAACGCTTTTTTGTTTTGAGTTTACTTGTAATTCATCATATCAGCCTTGTCCTATGTAATTAAGGGAGAAAATGCGATTTTGATTTGCTGTCAAGTTTTGTCTATGACAACAAATAAATGAGTGTGGTCAGCTTTTAATGTGCGAGAAAATACAGTACTCACTGTGTCAAATGACCTATTTGTCTCAAGACAAAAACCTGCCGATTTTGTTACAGGTGAAGTGGATCCTTCAGTGTTGAGAAGAGCACGGGAGCGTCGATTGATGGACTCTAAGATATACTCTGTGCTCCGGGACGCCCTGGCTCACGTGTTGTATCTACTGCTCCTGTTCTACATCGCCTACGAAACCAGAGAACCAAGCAGCTTCCGTCAGAACCAACAGATGCGTTCTCTCTTCCTGCACCCGAAGCCAAAGTTAACCAATGTACATATACCTTTAAAAGTGGAAATCTTTTCTATATATGCTGCCCCCCCCCCCCCCCCAGCTAGTCTGAAGCGGATCCGCTTCCAATACCCCCTGATAATGATTGTAACCAAAAGAACATATATTCAACTTTCAAATATGCTAAAATGGTTTTTACCAAACTCCAGGTAATCCAGAGGAAAATGTTATAATGTCAATCGGGCGACACGTCAACTGCAGGTTAAGAAGAGCATGTGTATTTTTAGCCTTGTCTTGCAACACCACTGTCTTGTCACCCTCATATTGCCAACGTTTCGTTTGTAGTTCATTTAACGTTTTCAACTTAGAAAACATATTTTCCTTCATTCCTTGGGGAGTTGCTATTTTACGTATTAGTTACATGTGCATGCGACATGCCTAGGAATGGGCTGGTAAGTGACACTGTCAATAATGTATGCATTGCCACAGCATGTCTTGACAAATGTCTTATTGCAATCGTGTGTCTTTTTTTTTTCTTCTCATATTCCAGATTGACCATCCGCAAGCAATGTGGACATGGATCAATTCAACGCTAATAAATGGATTATATGTGGGGCAAACATTGTATACAGGAAAACTGGCTTCTGATTCCCAGCGACAATTTCTTGCTAATCATGCGTCGTGGCGACTGGGTCCGCCTCGTCTCCGACAGTTAAGAATAAAAAGAGGTAAAACATTATTCTGGCGCTACCTAAATACCAATATATGGATATGCAAGTTTTACCCATTTCGAAGTATTAGATACTACATGGTGCTGTACGTGCCCTGTGTTTGAAAATAATAATATGATTATAATATATATCTTGTGGGCAAAAGAGGTGAGAAAGAAGATGAGAGAGAAAAAAAAACGCATAACGATATAAACATGTAAAAATTGCCAAATAACGTCAGTATGAAATGTCAAGACCTACCTACTTTACTTCTCTTTAAAGAACCACTAGCATTTTCAGCCTTTCTTGTTTTATTTTATGTTTGTCCACCAAACTAACTTTTCTTACGAATTTCTAAAACTTACTTATGATGATGATGATGATGATGATGATGATGATGATGATGATGATGATGATGATGATGATGATGATGATGATGATGATGATGATGATGATGATGATGGGAATAATGGATTCTAGAAAAGCTTTTTTCGACACAGTCTATTAGCAGAATGAAGCCTCATCAGGCTGCACATTATGTACATGATGTTTGTGTAAAACTATAAATGACACCAAACATTGAAAGATACACATCAAATATCAATAAAACCAAACATTGAAAGATACACATCAAATGTCAATGATACCAAACATTGGAAGATACATAGCAAATATCAATGAGACCAAACATTGAAAGATACATAGCAAATATCGATGAGACCAAACATTGAAAGATACATAGCAAATATCAAGCTGGGGCTAGCACGTTTTCAGTTGTATTACATCTCAGCTTTACTTCTGGTTGATTACATCTGTGTGTGTGTGTGTGTGTGTGTGTGAGAGAGAGAGAGAGAGAGAGAGAGAGAGAGAGAGAGAGAGAGAGAGAGAGAGAGAGAGAGAGAGAGAGAGAGAGAGAGAGAGAGAGAAGCAACATGCTCATACACTCCGAGCGACACGGAGAGGGAGAGATGGGGACATAGAAATGCTTCCGATTCTTGAACTTTAAACGGTAAAAAATATAAATATATAACCATTTAATATGCAGAATCTTTCTTTGTACAATTTCCTGCCAAAGAATGCATTGCAATATTTGAATATATTTCATTCTAGGTATATGCGTACGTTCAAGAATACATCCTGATTTTTCAAACGCATTCTGTAGTTCCAAGTATAGTGAGCAAAACGCTGATCGCGAGTCTTATGCCAGCGGATGGATATGGGACCCAAACAGCACTGGGAACAATAAGTACACCAGCCCATTTATATATCAATCCGCCACTACAACAATGCCTTTCGTTGGCCAGCTAAACACATACCATGCAGATGGCTATTCATTGATACTGGGAAATTCGGCTGACGATGCCCATGGATCTATTAAAATTGGTGAAAGTAGTGGATGGTTAGACCACAACACACGGGCCCTCTTTGTCGAGTTCAACGTGCTCGTCCCCAATGTGAACCTATTTACAGCAGTGAAAATTGTGTCTGAGTTCCCAGCCTTTGGTGGAGCCATAAAGACAAGTGAATTCGTCACACTCAGGCTGTACAATTATGTGGGAGCCAAAGCAATTGTTCTATTGTTGGCTCAAATTTTATGCGTTTTGGTTATAATATACATAACTTTTCGCGAAATCAATAAAATATTCCTTGTGCGATGGGATTATCTAAATGACCTCTGGAACCTTTGTGAAATGATTGGGCTTATAATCGCTTATGTTGCCATGGGTTTCTTCATAGGAAAACAGTTTCATGTGGCAAGTTCAGTCGGAGCCGTTGTAAATAACCCAGGTGAGACACAAGAATATTCTTTTCGAAGTATTCATCCGCAAATCGGTTGAAAGTTCATCTGATAGAACGAACGACTTGCGTCTCCATTTTCACCTTTCAAAAGATAAAAGAAAGTTAATTTGCATGTGTGTGTGTGTGTGTGTGTGTGTGTGTGTGTGTGTGTGTGTGTGTGTGTGTGTGTTCGAGGGGTGGGGTTTGAGTTATTCACTACGTTGTCAAGGGACTAGGCACCTCTGTCATTTCCTCCAGTAGTTTCCAGATTCTTTCCATGCAAATTCTGTAACACTGTAATTGTTAACTGTGCCCTTCTTCAGTTAAGAATCTAATTGAGATATAATTTGTCATGAAACGTTATTTGCATACACCTTGAACCAATTCTGTAAGATTTTAGATACCTTGAAAATTTAAGATTTGACAAAACTAATGTATTGAGCCATGATAATAAATGTTTTCTCCCAAACTCAAAATGTATAATAAACAGGATAGATTTTGTTGCTGGTCTTAAATTTGTTTGTGATCTGACACAATGTGTGGAGCGACTAATAGAAGGGTAGGCCCACCATGACGGTTCTGACGTGGAAAATATAA
Source organism: Hermodice carunculata (assembly GCA_964020975.1). Classification (NCBI taxonomy): domain Eukaryota; kingdom Metazoa; phylum Annelida; class Polychaeta; order Eunicida; family Amphinomidae; genus Hermodice; species Hermodice carunculata. The sequence continues at coordinate 7,801,217 of OZ026623.1, read as the reverse complement.
TACTTATGGTATATCAAATGCTAATTTTTAAAACCATGTAGTGTTTTATTATTTGACATCAGCAGTAACATGTAATGATAGGTTCCGACCAAGTAGCATATCCATTGTCGCAACTGTATGGGGTATCAGGTTTAATAGGCTACACAATTTATTTCCTGACAGCATAGCGTTAATTGTTCTTTCTACAGTAATGTAATTATTGACAAAATAATTCAATCTAACACAGTTCCGATTTCACATTTCAGAGCACTTGAATACAGAAACTTGTTCACACAGTGTGTTTATAAAATGTTTAAGCAAAGGTTTCTTTATGGTATAGTGTCAATACTTGTGGAAATATTTTGAATGGGGAGCAAAATTAATGATACTACTAATGAATATGTCCAAGATACCTGATGTTTGGCTGGGCCATGTCCAATCATAAATGTTCGAGAAACACTTTTGGACTTTATTGTATCTCTTTGTCGGAGCTTTAAATTTGAATATTTGTCATCCTAATATTCGGTGATAATTCAATACAACAAATGCAATGGGCCTTCTGTATCCATAATGAAAAATAAAGCGTGTAACGTTTACTCATGCTTTACTTTAATTTCCCCATCAGCGAACTTAAGGTGTAAATGAGTGAAAAGCTAAAAGCGTTCAGCTTCACCCTTCAATGAAAAGTTATCCCCAGGGCAATTAGTACATCAAAAAGTTCTAACATGTTTGTTGTCAGGGACAATGGGAGCATATATATATGTATATATATATATATATATATACATATATATATATATATATATAATATATATATATATATATGTGTGTGTGTGTGTGTGTGTGTGTGTGTGTGTATGTGTGTGAGCGCGTGTGTGTAACCATTTGTGTGTAATTCCGTTTTATCTTTGTCTCTTTGCCGCTATGTTTGCATGAAGTATTAAAAAAGATACTCTATTGATTGATTTTTTATATTTACAGGGAAATATGTAAGCTTGGACGACGTAGTGTATTTCGACACGGCCTTTAACATGACTTTTGCATTCGTTCTCTTCCTGTCCCAACTACGTTTTCTCCGCCTACTTCGCTTCAATCAAAAAATGTTGCTAGTCGGAATGACCTGCAAACGTATGATGACGTCAATGGGGGGAGTGTTTCTGCTGGCTGTCATCTTGCATATTGCCTTTGTGCTCCTGGCAAATCACCTCTTCTGCAGCACGTCGCCCAGTTTTATCAACATACCAACAACTGCAATCAGCTTATTCAACAGTCTGCTGAAAATTGTAAAATATTTTGACCTGTTTACTAGTCATAGTTTTATAACACGTGTGTTTCATGTGACTTTTAACGTAGTAGTGGTCGTCGTCTTTACAAGTCTGCTCATTTCGGTGATTGGAGACTCGTTTAGAGCAGCAAGACAAGATGCTGAAAGACAACAAAATGAACTGGAAATTGTTGATTATTTCTGGACTAAAATTGTGGATCTTTTACCAGTAACGAGGCATAGCGCTCTGCCCGTAAAACAACGAAGGCACATACCAACCTCAAAATAATCCTTGATTTGGATTTTCCCGACACATAAACTGTTCTGTTCTCATCCAGTGATATTTATAATGGCCGAAGTCGAAAGTTTTGGGCTATATCCACAGCCTTTGCAAAAAGTTTCAAATGAATAAACAAAACTACAATTTTCTGTCCATCGTGACTTCTTAAGATATACGGAACAGTATATCAAAATTTTAAAACCCCGGAGTACACCGAACAGGAACAACCCCTGTTACCTGGAAAAGTAAGGTTACTTCGATAGCAGACACCAAAACCGCAACCAACATGTTTTTAGCACTATGCAAATGGTGGCAATATAATATAGATGTAGTAATGAGTGAGTACATGGATGTCCCTGTCATGACAATGTAATTATCACGACAAATTTACCATCAGGTGCAATGAACACTCATTGGTATGATAAGGTTCTGGTTTTTATCTGCTACCAAATATTTCTGACATGTAGGCATGACTTCATTATTTTCTAATTAACCGATTCCAATTTTGTAGCGACTCGAAAAGCAATTTCCCATCCGATTTTCGATTTTGCAGTCCAATGAAAACAATCATGCAAGTATTCCTTTAAAAGAAAGTGTTCGTGATGCCGCCGCTTGTGAAAGAATTGAATTATGGAATACGGGTGATCTGACATAGGCCATTTTTTTTTATTGACAACTACGGGCGGCCAATATTCGATCAGATGAAGGAAGATCGGCCTCGGGTGGCAATACTACATCTGTGCATGCGCGTACTGCTAGAAATCCTTTTCACAGCATCCTATTTGATAACGGAAGCATTATTCTTTATCCGAATTAGGGGTTCAATAAGAATTTTACAACAGGGCCATTTGAATTTATGTGCTTAACTTTTCCTATATAGGTACGCATGCATTCACAATATGACCTACAGTGTATGACATTCCTCACGCATGTAAAACGTATCCAATAGTACACATGCGCGGAATGCCAGAAACCGTTCTGTTTACAGAACATTCCTTTTTCCGTTTACCGCAATGCCTTAAAAATATGCAATATCTCAGAGGTGATGTTTATAACAAACACCACTGTACGGCTTTATTTCTTTAATAAATATCAGAAGACACCTTTTATGAACTTGGGAATTTATGTTGACCTTGAGGCTAATTCCTTTTTTAAAGGAAACTTGTTTGATATTCAATCATTTATTGGCAACATGCAAGTTTGTCATCAAAGGAGTACGTTGTGTTATTTGTTGACTCCGGTCCAAAATTTGCCTTGTACCTTTTACTCCCTTTGGTTTTAACCATCTGCCAAAGTTGTACCGTTGCAAGCACGGGGTCTTTTTGTACTCTGCAGAGCAAGGTAAAATACCATTACATAAACATGCCTCATCCTGTAAATGTTTTGGCCGCTCCCATCCATCCATGAAAATTGTGCCATATGTGTGGTCATTGCACATTCCTCTTGTACTTTTGCGTACTATATCAACGAGTTATGATTCACTGCTGCATGAAAAGTTGCACAAGAGTGAACCTTGAAACTTTAAAAGCGGAACGTATGGCGTAAGGTAAATTAGCAAACAGTCGGTAACAACTCCTCGGGAAAAAAGTTGCCGGCCAGATTGATGAAGGCCGTGTCTTTATGGCAAAAAAATCTAATGAATAACGATAATGATGCTTTTTGGAAGGCAATATCGGTCAGTAATAATAGAAAGTTGCCACTACCCTCAAACATATTGGGCGCCACTGGGCATCATGAGATAGTGGAGATGTGGGCATGCCAATTTAAATCCTTTCTGAATGTTGGTAACAGCACAAAGTCGAAAGCTGAAGTTTAAAATTGTATTGCTAGCTGTGATTGTATGGAAAGCATGCATGTTTCTCTTGGTCAAGTTTTCTACATTATTAATAGCTTGTCATGTGGTAAATCAGGAGGGCCTAATGGCCTTACAGCTGAAGGTCTTACGTTTGCTGATAAGTAGAGTGTATGTACACTGTTTTCAGCACTGATGTCTGCTATGTTTGTACATGGTTATGTCCCAAGTTATGTTCCGAAAGTTATTCTTATTCCCCTTGTTAAAAACAGATCTGGTAATATAACTGACAAGGATAACTACTGGCCTATGGCCCTGGCATCATTTTCTGAGATATTTGAATCCACAATTCTTAGTATATGTGAAAATTCATGAGACACATCTTCTTACTAGATTGCTTTAAAAGAAGGTCATAATACAGACCTGTGTATTTTTAACCTGAAGGAGGTGCTGAGATATGAAATGGCTCATGTTTTATAGATGCAAAAAAGGCTTTCGACTGTGTGAGACGTAAAATACCCTTGTACATTGTAAGAATCTTAGAATTTCGGTTCTGTGTCCGTTGGGGACCTGTAACCTCATATTACTTTAAGGTGACAAATGGCCGGAGATAAGGTGGAATCATTTCCCTCGTCTGTTTTAACATTAATATGGATGACCTCAGTCAGGAATTGCATGATGCGGGCGTGGGTTGTAACATCAATAATCGTTTTATTACCCATTTAAGCTACGCTGATGATATGGTTTCGTTAAGTCCTTTTTCTCAAAGGTGTGACAAAACTGGTTGCCATATGTGAACATAATGCAAGAGAATATGAAATTGTGGATAATACCCGTAAGACGGCGTGCATGCTGTTTAAGCCATATAGATCGAATTTTGACATTAATCCAGTTTTGCGAATATGTGGGGAAAAACTGAAATTTGTACAGCAATTTTGATACTTAGAACAAGTAATGGTGCCAAACATATCAGATGACATGGATATTTCCAGGCCTTTACATCTAAAAATCGTTGGCGAGCTGAAAAAAAGCTCGCCTAAAATCATTTTAGGTGCGCTGTAGGTGAGCTATTGCTATGGTCAGAGTACTTAAATGCAAGATTTAGGTGTGCTTTTAGGGGCTCACCTCAATTATTTTAGGCGAACTTTTAAGGCGAGTGAAAAACCACACTCCTCAAACGCGAAGGCCTGTATTTCCTGCCAATATAGAAGTTTGTGTGCTAGAAAAAATAAATTTACAGTGTGTTTAAATAAGGCGTTTAGACGTGTACTTGGTTATCCAAGAACGTGTGGTGCTAGTGGTGTGATCGTGTCTAATCGCATTGGCTCGTTTGGTGCACTGCGTAGAAGAGCTATTCACAGTTTTTTTCCAAAGAGTGGTTAAGAGCACCAATGAGCTGATCTGACACTATCGCCATTTTGGAGCTTGTGGTTAATACAGACACACACACATAAATAAATAAATAAATAAATAAATAAATATATATATATATATATATATATATATATATATATATATAAGTACAATGGTACCTGCTGTATGCAACCACTGCTGTTTGCTTTATGTGGTCACTGGGCTCACACCTGGGAGTCAATTTGGTTGGGAAATTTGCCGGGATGTCAGCTGTACGTGGGCACCTTCACTTTTTAGGGATGGCCACATACAGCAGGTGCCGCTGTAAAGGGTGGTTTCACAACTTGGTTTTGTTTTAATTTATAAGTCTGTGATGGCAATTTTATCTTATCAGTTTACATTTATTATTTTCCTTTTATTGTACACAAAGAATTCTATTCTACTTCTATTGTAGTCAAACCTATTAAATACTCAATGTACATGCGGCGTTTAAACGGTTAACTATCACGTCTATGTGCGGCCAATACCATATGAGACGATGTAACTTACATGGTAAATTTGTAGATGTAAATTTGTTTACATCAACGAATTGGTGGTTTAACCATTGACAGAACGGAAGCATTAAATTTCCTTGGTTTGTGTGTACAAGAAAGTTTAAACTTTTCTCCTCATTTACGTAAAACTGCCAACAAACGTTCCAAAGTGGCTGCTTTGATTAAAATGATACACAAATGTCTGCTCACTAGAACACTTACCATGATGTACGACTCTTTACTTTTACCTCATTGGCATTATTCTATTTCAGCATGGAGGTATTCCCAGGATCGCATCCTATTACTACTAAAAATAATACGTTTAATATGTAGAGCTTCTCTTGCTCATGCTGAAGCACTCTTTACAGGATTAGAAATCGTCAAACTGCATGACATACTAGGTTAAACCCTCTTACATTTTATTATTGGTATTCAAAAATGTAGTTCCATCTTATTTCAAAAATATTTTCCAGGTGTCCCGTTCGTTTGCTTAGAATACTCGCCACACAGAAACTGTCAATTTTGACTCCCACAACACATAAACACTGTGTTGGATATTTCATTCCAAACGCAAATCCATGCATCTCTGAAAGATGCATCTCTGAAAGACAACATTGAAACTAACACATTCTTTTCATTCTTTTTCAACATATGTCAAATCTTATTTTGTAAACAATTATCAAGAACTCTCTGCCAAAATAAACTGTTTTACATGCAATAATTAGCAACGCTGCCATGTTAATATTTCATAATCTTCGTTGTTGACTGTACCATCATACACGTATGACTTTCAAGTGCTGTAATATTTAATTTAGCATGTTCACCACAGGTGGCCCTAGTGTTCGTGGGTTTGTACTCCTGAGAGCCGCCTGCACATGTCAGTGTTAACCCCAGAGCAGGTGACTCCAAGTCATGATCTCACAGGTTAACTGAGTTAATTTCTGGTTGAATGGCGAAATATTGGTTTGCGCAGGGTCGAGTCAAGTTGAAGTTACACAACCACAGGTTGAAGCCACATTCACATGCCCCAAATAAACGTGGCCACTTTTTTTTAACAATAGAACGCGCCTGTTAAACGTGTCTGGGATAATAAATGTACAGGACTTGCATGGTTGCATAGACAGGACTATAACAGGAAAATTGTGTCCAAAAATATGACTCTAGAAGCTACAGTAAACTTTGTGCCATTGAAAAAGGAGATATTGGCATAGGTGGTTGAGGGACAAACTCTCTCTCTCTCTCTCTCTCTCTCTCTCTCTCTCTCTCTCTCTCTCTCTCTCTCTCTCTCTCTCTCTCTCTCTCTCTCTCTCTCTCTCTCTCTCTCTCTCTCTCTCTCTCTCTCTCTCTCTCTCTCTCTCTCTCTCTCTCTCTCCCCCCTCTCTCCCTACCTCCCTCCCTCTCTGCTGGGTTGAGGAGTGGGGTCATTAGATATGGGATACTCATTGTCCGCAAACAAAATGCCATGTATTTTGCTGTTTCCAAATTTTTTGCACACTCTTTACTATTGTCGAAAATGCGGCTGCCATGGACGCTTCAGGGCCACAGTACCACAAGGTTTCCAATTTTCTGCTCGGCATCTCCTATAAATTGGGACATTTACTGAATAAAATCCTTTTCGGTTGTGGAGAAGTTCTGCATTCTCACCCCCTGGAGATTGAGTGGGAACATAAGTACAATTAGAAGCACCCACAATGCCAGGTCAGCCTGCTTCTGTATAATGTCAACTTCTCTTCCCTGTGGAAAAGAATATAAAATTGGCGGCACAATGAGACCAGTGGTTTGCTGCAATCAGGTATCATCCTGCTCACTATGCTGGTGTGGACGCCAAATAAATCTGCATCATTCCTTAGAAATGTTTAACAAGAAAAAAAGCCTTATTTGAAGTTGCAGAATGGGAGGCAGAGCGTTGCCTTTGCCTGTGTGGGTTGAAGCCTGGCTTTTATCAAATCTAGTATCTCCAAAACTTCATATTTAGCAAGATGAAATCTGTATTAAAAACCTAGCGTCGTCATACTTTTCTTATAGATTGTTGTTGTCCTGAATCACTGGAGTTCTCCTCAAAAGACTCGTCACACTTTCAAGACGACGGCGGACCATTAGGTATGCAGCCCTGGTAGTCGTGTGCTCAATTCCCCCTCCACTGCAAAGTGCACACCGCTCCCCAACTGCAGATAATCGGGGGAAAGATGTATACGTAATACCAAAACAGAAAGCCGGGTTACAACTTGGTGTTAAACCATTCCCGGTGCATAGTCAGGGTTGACCAAAAGGTTAACTCATAGCAAAAACACAGAGGTGTGCAAACCAACATCTCAGTTGACCGTATGTTAACTCTTGGTAGTTATAACCACGGGCTAACTCAGACGTCCGCAGCGGACCATTTGTGGGGGTAATCCTAACAATCAATCTGTAAGTTGTTTATATGTGCATATTTCAGGTTGTTGCCATTTGCTATAACTTAAACATGTATAATTGCTTTTCAAATAAATATGTTTTGAGTTCTGTCTGGCTTCTTTTGAACATAAATCTCGAAAACCGGTGATACTTGGTCTGTCTCCCGGAGGCAGAGTACTACAGGTGAGTTTACGTTTAATCATATGCTACCGTCAACATATACGGGAGTGACAACAAATAAACAGAGGGTATAAAACATTGGGGAAAAATAATAGCTGGTTACATGGAAGTATGACATGCACAGAGTTCCTTCTCTTGAAGTACTACAAATAATCTAGGTTTACAAATGACAGAAGGCATGTCAAAATACGTTTACCACTATAGGAAGTATTTACCAAAGCGGTTCATGCTGCAAATTGTATTGTCGCTACAAGAGAATCATTTTTTGATTTTGCAAGGGGCGTCCTGACATTCCTGAGGCGTGACAGAGCAACTTAATAGATTGACAAAAGGGGTGTGTCAGGGGGCCGTCGGTATGCGTCTTTATTGAAGAAGCATTTAACACTGGAGAGATGTCCAAGTGGAGAGATAGACAACCGATATAGGTGGCGGCTCCAGTATAAAAATGGTGCATAAACTGCATTTTATAATTGTTATAAGCTAGCAATAAGCTCCACCTTCACACATAATGCAATGAAACACAGAGGCTGATACGGTCGCACCCAGTCTGCAAAAGACGCGTCTCTGTGTGATGTATCGCTCTTCCAAGAATGACGGCTTCTCTATGTGATGTATCGCTCTTCCAAGAATGACGGCTTCTCTATGTGATGTATCGCTCTTCCAAGAATGACGGCTTCTCTATGTGATGTATCGCTCTTCCATGAATGACGGCTTCTCGATGTTATGTATCGCTCTTCCAAGAATGACGGCTTCTCTATGTGATATATTGCCGTTCCAAAAATGGGCGCTTCTCTGTACGTTCTGGCAACAAAGCAGGTTCCGTCCACATGAATGTACAGCCTGTGGACGGAGGCTGAGGTGTACAGGCAAAACAGATCTAGACGTGTGGGCGGTGGACCATGAATCCGTACAAGGCATCTCTGGACACTGCTGATTTAGTTTTAACATGGGACTTCGGGTGCTGTTAGGATAGTAGAAATGCTGGACTGTACAGGTCTAAGTGTTGTTTTATAACAAGTGTCACTTTTATGAGTTTCACTTTAGAGACAAATAGGGTTGTGGCATGTTGTAAACAGGTCGAGCCAAGGAGGCACAGAGTATAAAGGGATTCAGTGCCATGCCCTATGAACATAACGGCCACTTCTTGTTAGAGAATAGTATTAGAAACAATTGGCCAATGTCCGAAACAGTCATAAGATCACAACAAGCACATTCTGTATACAAACATATTTTAAAATTATCATGCTTCTTCGAGTGGTTTCATCAGACGACGAATGTGCACAAAAGGCTTACAAAAAGCTGACCAGAACGTCAAGTTATCATCTAAAAGATTCATCTTGTGCTTTCCTTTTCCAGTGGCATATATATATATATATATATATATATATATATATATATATATATATATATATATATATATATATATATATATATATATATATATAAGACGACATTTCTTGCATAGATTTCAAACCTTCCGACATGGACAGATGGACAGTATTTTCCTCATGCAATATAAATTTGATTGCGTTGGATGACCCGTGGAGTGATATTAGACTGATGAAAGAACGAAACATTCATTCATTAAACGGAGCTATCGTTCTGACGTGAGTGTCTTTGTGCTTATGCAAATGTCGATGCGCCAAACTCTGTAAGCATGCGCAGAAATTGTCAACATATTATAGTTCAGGGGATAAGCATTGTGATTGACAGAGGACATTGGACAGACACATCACAAAAAGATCACTTCATGTTGGAAATACTAAAGGACGCCTCAGGAACCATATTTATTCCTTGTGGATAATATGAAACCGTATCGGATCACGAAAGACTGAAAGCAAATATGTTAGAAAACATAAAAAAATCTCCACGCAACACTGCAATATTTCACACGCTTGAGATAAAAGATGCGGCGTAGTGAGTGAAACAGGCGTCGAAGACTCAGTGGTTTAAATTGAATCCAGAAATGCAACTTGTGACAAGTTGTGACATGCAAACCGTCACAAGGAATGACACCCAACCTGTGACAAGGAATGACACCCAACCCGTGATAAGGAATGACACTCAACCCGTGAAAAGGAATGACACACAACCCGTGATAAGGAATGACACCCAACCTGTGATAAGGAATGACACTCAACCCGTGAAAAGGAATGACACTCAACCCGTGAAAAGGAATGACACACAACCCGTGATAAGGAATGACACTCAACCCGTGATAAGGAATGACATGTGACCGGCACAAGGAACGACAGCTTATTGGGTATAAAGTGATCCCAAAGAGCAGCCGGGGCCCGTACAAATGAAACAGAGTCTAAAACGTATTGCTTATCACAACAACAAAAATAAATGTGTAATAATCTAAAACAACTCACAAGCTCTGTACAAGCGGAATGGTTACCACCTCATCGAGTAATACCCTGCCTTTTGTTTCAATAACCACCAGTTGAGTTAGTTCCATGTAAGCATTGCACAACAATTACTGTGGAAATGTAATTACCCCCCGAATACATAGGTTCGGTGGCCTGCGTGCAAACACTGTAATGATATAGAAAGCTAATGAGAAATGTAAACGCAATTATGTATTGCCCTCTTTGTAAGAAAATCATTCCTGCTGAAGTAAATATTTTGCCACACATATATACATATATAAATATACATAGTGAAACCTGTCAATTATGTACACCTTTGTGGTCGAGCAAGTGTCCGCAATTGACAGGTGTCCACATTAGGCAGTGACTTAACTTGTGAGACATCCGGATAAAATGAACAAATACATGCGTATGTATGTAAATATATATATATATATATATATATATATATATATATATATATATATATATATATATATATATATATATATATATATATATATGTGTGTGTGTGTGTGTGTGTGTGTGTGTGTGTGTGTGTGTACATGTAAGCATGTACATATACGTGTGCATGATAACAGTGTTGCCAACCCTCCCAAATCACTCGGGAGTCTCCTGAAAGTTCAAGCATGTGCTATCTGCCCTCCTAACCCCCGAACTACCCTCCCCCCCCTAGAAGTTCACGAAAATTACCACAAGCGTTTTTCTAAAACAATAACATGGTAAATTTTAACAAACCCGCTGTTCACAGTGATATGTTTCAGCCAAATTAAGCTGTTGTGCGTCTCGTGCTGTGTTTAGCACTCAAACCTGAATCCAAGTACAAAAAAGAAAAGTACAAAAAAGAGAAAAGAAATGATGAAAAATAAACAACAAAAAAAGAAAAGAAAAATAGCATTAGTTCACAAATATACATGTTTTCTTCGGTTAACTGAGTAACTGTGCTTATCCTAATAAACTGAAAAATTAATCCCTTTTGATCATGGATTAAGACCCAAATGTTTGCTTACATATTCTCAGTTGTATGTTCTTAATACCCTACCTCGCCTTTTTTTTTTACATTCGAGTGATTGTTTAAATTTTGATGCATAAATGCAAGCAGACAATAATATTGTGCAAATAAATAGCCAATAGCTAGTGCACACTATGTCACAAGTCTGCTGAGGAACGTGTAGCATATATACACTCTGTACTTTCATACCTGTAAAGGTTGGACATTGACAGCTTAGCTTATGGAGAGTATAGAGATTGAACAACGGAATAGGGTAATAGCGACTAGGACGAAGTTCTACACCCAAGTATAACAGAATAGCGTACTTTTGTTCAGTCAAATAAATGTATATCCGACGCTCTATTGATTGTTTTCCACATCATTTTACGTTTCGGTGTCAGTATGACATCATTAACCTTGAATACATCTCTACAATTAAAGGAGAAACGAATACAAGTTTTTCATCATCCATTACTTGAAGAACAACACATGTTCTCATGGCGTTATAATTTTTTCACACCCACTTTAATCCCTCTGCTGGTGATTGATTTGTTTTGCATTATGCCCATGACAGGTTTGTTCCAGGCACAGAATTAAATCACAAATTGCCACGGATGCCCTGTGTCCGTCACTCGGCATTTTGCATCCACTGTAATTCCACTCCAACAATCCCTTGCACTTTGTGCCATATTCCATTGACTATTGGGTATGTCGATGGATAAATTCAAATCAGCATTGACAATGAGTTTGAGCTTTTCCAGTTAGTTCTATCTGGGACCATAATTGCTATTTTAACTCATTCAGTGCCACGTTTGATTGCGTCAATAGCTTTCGACAGCGCTCTTTAGACTGACTGTGTCCCAAGCGCACTTTAGACTGATTGTGTCCCGAGCGCGCTTTAGACTGACTGTGCCCTAAGCGCGCTTTGACAAATTGTGCCCCAAAGGCGCTTTAGACTGATTGTGCCCTAAGCGCGCTTTGACTGAATGTGTCCCAAGTGCGCTTTAGACTGATTGTGCCCTGCGCGCGCTTTGACTGATTGTGCCCCAAGCGCGCTTTAGACTGATTGTGCCCTGCGCGCGCTTTGACTGATTAGACACCACGCGCGCTTTAGACTGATTGTGTCCCAAGCGCGCTTTAGACTGATTGTGTCCCAAGCGCGCTTTAGACTGATTGTGACCCAAGCGCGCTTTAGACTGATTGTGCCCTAAGCGCGCTTTGACTGATTTTGCCCTAAGAGCGCTTTGACTGATTGTGCCCTAAGCGCGCTTTGACTGATTGTGTCCCAAGCGCACGGTCGAGAGCTGTTTCTGCAGGTATAGGTTGGTTCTTTGTCAAAGTTCAGTTTACAAGGAATATGAATCTGCCAATTCCAAATACTAAGACTTTACTGGCATGCTGGCATTTATGAAAAGAAAGTTTGCAATGATTATGAATCTGCTATCGCTAGCTTAATTCAAAACGTATAAAGTTAAATGACATGCTTGCATTCTGCGAGAGGCCTATTTACAAGGAATATGAATATGGTATCGTTCTCTTTATGAAAAGTCTGTAGACTTTGCGTGCCTACTGGTATTTTATGAAAGGTCAATTTATAAGGAAGATGAATCTAGTATCATTATCTTAATCTTCGCCCGTAGACCTTTCTAGAGATTGGCAGCGAGACCTTCATCAGGCTTTATTTGGTCTTTTGTTTCATTGTATTGTGCACTTTAAGGCTATAAGTAAAGAGTGTACAGTGAGAAGACACTTTGTTTCTTTCAAGCGTTAATAAAATCTCTCTCCTCGAGTAAAGATAGATAAAATCAAGATAACATACACATATGGGGAGGTATAATTGTAATTGGATGCACGGTTTCTTATTTAGATGGGCTTGGAACTGGTGGCAAAGAAAGGGTTAATCAATGGACTGAATCTAACTGGTAGGCAAAGGGCTAATTAGTGGGCAAAGGTTAACCAATGGACAAAACATCAAATGGTGGGCAAAAAGGATTGATCAGCGAGAAAAAGTTTACCGATGGGTAAATGGTCAATCAGTGGGCAAAAGGTTAATCGTTGGAAAGGAAACGCGTAACCAATTATCTCACAAAACATGCTTCAGTCAATAATGCCTTCAACAAGTCAAGCAGATGTAACAATCCTCGGACAGAAATGCTGTCAGCGGGGAAACACGTTGTAGATAGCCTCGTGTCACTTGCCGTTGCAAGATACACCGAAACTGTGAAATCGTTGCATGTTTAATGACAAAAGAAGCCCTTGTAATTGTATATTTCCAACTATGTAATGTGTTATATATTTTCTGGCTTTTTTTTTTTAGAGTCGGTTTAAAATTTCATGATCATTTTGTATTTTTGTTGCGGCCGTTAATAAAGCAACAGGAAGGAGCAAGTGAACTTATTCATATGACTCTACATTTGATTTCAGTCAAGTGAACTTATTCATATGACTCTACATTTGATTTCAGTCAAGTGAACTTATTCATCTGACTCTACATTTGATTTCAGTCAAGTGAACTTATTCATATGACTCTACATTTGATTTCAGTCAAGTGAACTTATTCATATGACTCTACATTTGATTTCAGTTTCAAAACATTATGGGCACGGATTCTCAGACGTGTGAGATTTTTCATATGTTTATATTTTTTAAATATTAGACTCCTGCATGCAAGACATTTCAAGAAATATTGCGTTTCTGTAGACAATGTAGGACTAGCATGAGATGACACATTGTATATGTTTGCAAAATTTCATACAGGTTTGCAACGCAATAAGCCACATTTTGGGGGCATAAAAATACTATTTATTTGGTTTTACGGTAATGATCGATATCTTTGGGGGGAGGGGTATATTAATAACTTAATTCAATAATTAATCCTTCTCAACAGCCCAGTGGAGATTCTCTCCATGAACTTTTACACGTCGTTTCGGGTGCACGGTTGGCCGAGCTGCAACACGCTCGCCTTTCACCTCTGCGGCCCGGGTTCGATTCACGGCCAGGGAAGCATGTGGAAAGAGTTCCTACCACTCTGACTGTGCACGGTGGTTTTCTCCGAGTCCTTCGGTTTCCTACACCGAACATGTGGGTAGGAAGTATACGCCACGATCTGTGCCATGGAGAGTGATTAATATAGGCTTTGCCTGCTTTGCAATCCATGTAAAAGATATGGGTCTATATACACGTCGTTAATTTTGTAAACCCTGGTCCAATGGACAGGTCCATATTTCCGCTGGTTTCTTATCCCGTACTTTCTGAAGCACTGTTTTACAAGGATGCCCGGCTGGTTTTGTCACTGGCCTGTCCTGCATAACGGATCCATGGGTACATTCATTCCATGTGTACATGTATCTCAACCCCAGCTGAACGGCACAACATCCTAGCCTGCCGGTCTCTCATTAGGCTGGGCGGTAGACAGGGTTGGTAAGTACTTGTATTTACACATGAATTTGCGGGTCCGCCCAATCCGCCAGGAGAAATCCTACTTCTTGTCACATAATCACAGACTTGCTTTACATCTTTGTTATTTTAGTCCTGAAAGCATCCCAAATTTTACATTGCGTGGCATGTGTGGTCTTGTGATACTATATTATCATCATCTTAATATTGCTTCGTAACTGTGATCTTGCGGTACAATATCATAATTTGTATATTGCTTCGCATCAATATGTTTATTGTTTAGTATGTGTGGTCCTGTGTTTCAGTATTATTATGTTTATATTGATTGATACGTTGTCTTGTTTACTATATTATCATTTTTAATATATTGTTTAGTATGTGTGGTCTTGTGTTACAATACTATTTGTATATTGCTTAGTACTGTGGTCTTGTTTTACTATACTACAATTTGTCTGTTGCTTAGTATGTGTGGGCCTGTGTTACTGTATAATCAATAATTTGTATATTGTTTAGTATGTGTGGTCTTGTGTTACTATATCATATTTTGTATATTGCTTAGTATGTGTGGTCTTGTCTTACCTTATTTTAATTTGAGTAAACTGTTTACTCTGCGTGCTTATGTGTAACAATATTATAATTCTTATATTGTTTAATATGTGTGTCCATGTGTTACTAAATAATAATTTGTATATTGTTTAGAATATGTGGTCTTGTGTTACTAAAAATCAATAATTTGTATATTGTTTAGTATGTGTGGTCTTGTGTTACTATAAATTAATAATTTGTATATTGTTTAGTATGTTTGCCCAAGTGTTACTATATTATAATTTGTATTACTGTATCGTTATTCGTATATTGTATAGTATGTGTGGTCGTGCATTACTGTATAATTAATATTTTGTATATTGTTCAGTATTTATGCTCACATGTTACTATATTGTAACTCGTATATTGCTAAGTATGTGTGGTTGTGTGTTTCTATATTATAATTTGTAGATTGTTCAGTATGTGTGGTCGTGTGTTACTATATTGTAATTTGTATATTGTTAAGTATGTGTGTTTCTGTGTTACTATATAATTAATTATTTGTGTACTGTTTAGTATGTGTGGTCTTGTGTTACTATATAATTAATAATTTGTATATTGTTTAGTATGCGTGGTCCTGTGATACTATAATTTTTGTATATTGTCTAGTATGTATGCTGAAGTGTTACTGTATTATAATTTGTATATTGTTTAGTATGTGGTCCTGTGATACTTTAATTTTTGTATATTGTTTAGTATGTATGCTGAAGTGGTACTATATTATAACTTGTATACTGTTTAGTATGTATGCTCATGTGTTACTATATCATAATTTGTAGATTGTTTAGTATGTGTGGTCGTGTGTTACTATATTGTAATTTGTATATTGTTTAGTATGTGTGTTTCTGTGTTGTTTTATAATAATTGATTTGTATACTGTTTAGTATATGTGGTCTGGTGTTACTATATAATTAATAAATTGTATATTGTTTAGTATGTGTGTTCTTGTGTGACTATGTTATAATTTGTATTTAGTTTAGCATGTGGGGTCGTGTGTTACAATATTATAATTTGTATATTGTTTAGTATGTGTGGTCCTGTGATACTACATTTTTGTATATTGTCTAGTATGTAAGGTCAAGTGTTACTATATTGTAATTTGTAAATTTTTGTTAAGTATGTGTGGTTGGGTGTTACTATATAATTAATAATTTTTATATTGTTTAGTATGTGTGATCGAGTGTTAGTATAACATAATTTGTCTATTGTTTAGTTTGTGTGCTCATGTGTTTCTTAATGCAAATTTGTTAATTGTTTAGTATCTGTGGTCATGTGATAATATTATAATTTGTATATTGTTTAGTATGCGTGGTCTTGTGTTGCTTTGGTATAATTTGTATTTTGCTAAGTATGTGGGGTCTTGTATTATTATATTATAATTTGTATATTGTTTAGTATGTGTGGTCCTGTGATACTATATTATAATTTGTATATTGTCTAGTATGTATGCTCAAGTGTTACTGTATTATAATTTGTATATTTCTAAGTATGTGTGGTCGTGTGTGACTATCATTATAATTTGTATATTGTTTAATATGTGTGATCGTGTGTTACTATATAATTAAAAATTTGTATATTGATTAGTATGTGTGCTCATGTGTAAATATTAAGATTTGTTTATTGTTTAGTATGTGTGGTCGTGTGCTACTATATTATAATTTGTATATTGTTTAGTACGTGTGGTCTTGTGTTACTATGTTATAATTTGTATTTTGTTTAGTATGTGGGGTCTTGTGTTATAATATTATAATTTGTATATTGTTTAGTAAGTGTGGTTCTGTGATACTATATTACGATTTGTATATTGCTTAATGTGGGCATGTTTTACTTTATTATAATTTGTATATTTGTTAGTATTTGCGATTTTGTGTTTTTATTTTATCATTTTAGATTGTGCGATGTTAGAACTGTGCACAGTTGAATTATTTTGATGTATACTTTCCCGATTTGGAGGGTATCATCATCATTATTATATAATTATTGTAATTGTTATTTTATCGCTTGAAACACCAGTCCATTTTTAAAGCTTATGATTCATCAGCCAATATGGGGCGGCCAATACGGGCGGGCATATAAATCAGGTGTATCACAGCGCACCATCGTCAATAAAAAGCGGGGTCATAACCATGTGCCCTGTACAACTGTAGTTCTTATCGTATTAGCAGCTGCATCAGTAACTATACCTGTAACAATCTCCCCAACTGCAACAACGCCAAACACACAAATGCATGGTTTCCCTTCTTATTTCTGCATAAATATCAAACTTAATATGTCCATGAGAATAAATCCGATGCAGATTTTATCATTCCAATTCAAATCAATGTATTCATTTCTAAAATATATCGGGGAGTATTATGTAACAATACTCTTAAAAAACTTTTATAACAATTGTTCTTGTCGTAAGTCGATACTACATTAAATTAAAGATTTGCCGAAAGGCATCTAATCCGAAGGTCTGTTTTATGACAAAGCCTTGCTGTGTGCTTTCCCAGCACCAAAGACTAGTAACTGTGGACATTAAGATGGACAGATTAACCATTGGACAATCATGTCTCAGAGCGGCCCCCAGTACAATTCCACCGCACGCATATTCACATGATGGACTTCATCTCAGGCCCTGCTGCATTTTTTAAAGACGATTTGAACGTTTAATTAAATAGAAAGCAAACGACATTTTACTACAGCGGTATGCCGCTGACGACCATTTTCAGCAGGAAAATGTTGTCTGTCAATGACTTGGATCGGACATAGCCTTGGGCTTATTCTCATGCAAATCACGGCGTTCATATTTCAGCCCAGAGGTCCCTTGGGGCCTAGTTTTCCAAAACCGGCTCATGGCGTCTACAAAATAGACAGACAGCGTAATCTGATGCCTCCGTCATGGTACCTCCTCCCTCTTTGTTTACAAAACAAAGAATTAACTTCCCGTTATTATCTAGATACAAGGATTGAAAAATAGTTACTCCAGTCGCCTAAGAAGAGACAGATGAAGGAATTTACGGTCTCAGAGTCGGAAACTCGGAAAACTACGGTGAGTGCAGCCCCAGTCACGTCATTCCTACGCAATTCAATTATTTATAGTTTAAAGTTTTGTTTGCACAAGAAGGTAAACAATTGTCGCACCGGATCGGGTTTGTAACGCAGCTTTTATGCAAGAATATACTCTCTCGGCACCGGCCGAGTAAATGAAAATCTATGGTTCGCTCAGCGAGAACATTAAAAATGCACATGCCAATAACAATGACATAATAACGCAAGTGTTGCATATTATCAGTGTAACTTGCGTTGGCCCCCCCCCCCCCCCCCCCAAAGTCATAACTACCCTTTTCTCCTTCACTTATTTGTCTGTCACGTTTGTGACGGACGCATCGTCTGGGTAACTGACAGTTGTATGTACATATGCAGTTGTTGTCATGATGTTTTGATGTTTTCAATTTGTTACACAAATGTGATATATTGCATTATGTATGTAGGTACTGCTGTAATAAAAACGTTAATTATTCATCTTCTTCACATTTTCCTATGTATTGTATAAATCTCCATTTTTTATTTAATTATGGTTTATATATATGTATAGATATATATATATATATAATATATATATATATATATATATATATATATATATATATATATATATATATATATACACTGAAACCTGTCTACTGTGGACACCTCTGGGACTGGCAGAAAATGTCCACAGTTGACAGGTGTCCACAATAGACAGGTGTTTTTAACAAGAAAATTGATCATTCAGTCATGGATATAACTGTCCACATTATACAGGTGTCCGCATTATAGAGGTGTCCACAAGGACAGATTTTACTGTATATTTATATATATATATATATATATGTGTGTGTGTGTGTGTGTGTGTGTGTGTGTGTGTTTATCTAAGGTTTGCATCTCTATCTGTGGTTTATAGCCGTGGTCTGTATGGTTGATATTTCTATTTACTTAATGCACATATCTCTACTAGTGGTGTGTTCATTTATGGTATATATTTCTAATGCAAATTGTTCCGAAATCGTTCAAAAGATACAATATGGTACACCTGTATGTATGATCTTTTGAACTCGTAACGACCTTCAGGGGGACTGATTTTAGTAGCCAACTGATTGGAAATTAAGGAGGTGATCGAAAATCAACCATGATAATCTTTGAGGGAAAGCGGTAACAAGGAGGAGCCTTATAGAGACTTGAACATGGGTTTATGGATAGGTGATAGGATATAACGATCAATAAATGAAGCCTACCATGGGCAGACCCAACTTTTCTCGTCCCTGTTTAGGTCACTCAGGGAACACAAAGGCCAGATTCTCATGTCTAACAACACAGTCACTCTTTCATAGCTAGGCACTTGGTTTATCACGGTATGACAGTTGATAAGTCCATTTTTTTATAATTGTTTTTTAATCTATATTTGCTTCTTTCTTGTCTTTGTTTTTTTTTCAATTTTTAATTTATTTCATTGAATACAAGAAATGGGACAAATTATACGATGCAAATCAAAGCAAAAGGACCAGATGATATATGGTATAAGTAGACTGTAATGGTTTTACTAATGTAATGAGCATGTTGATGCAAACAAATCGCTGCTTTAATGTGCATTTACACTAGTCATTTTTCATTTATTTTGTTTGGTGTTATATTATGTGATTTGGTCAATTTTGAAGAGATTTAATAACGGAAAAAAAAGAAAAGAAAAAAGGAAGAGAAGGATAACAGTGAAGTCCACATGTGATTGTACTGGGTTAAATATAATGACCTGCGCGGTGTCAATGACGGCATCCACGTATACCTACCTACCTCCATTGAACCATTCTTTTTAATGGGGGTTCTGTACAATGGTTTTGTGCGTTTTCCATTTTATGCTCGGTGGTTGGTGCCGAATTTTGCTAGGTCCAGATCCAGCCGTTTCGTGGTCAAGAAAACAAGTTGTCTATTGTACCATCGAAGAACCAGAAATTGAAGAAAGAAAGGCTCTTTTCTTGAATGGTACAACCTAGCCGTTACCCTTGTTACGTTGTAGATAGAGACGAGAAAAACCAGCTAAATTCCTTGAATGTGCTTACAAATTGTGATTTCTAATTACATATCAATAAACTCCCGGTCGTTTTGCCGCAAGCTTTTCTCCAGTAATCTCTTACCAGTCAAAGATATAAAGTCACCTTATCCAATTTCAGATTAAGCCCTTATAATTACCAGTCACCTGCCCCGTAACAAACCAATGACACCGGCAGCCGATAAGGGTTCAGGTCATCGCCCTCACAGGCCTACAATATGGTAGCCCAGACATCATTTCTACATGGAAATTTGGTCTTAGTTTAGCGTTTAACATGTAAAATTTATCAGAGAGTCATTCGGCTTGCTCCTTAACCCATCGGCCTGAAGGGAGACTCAGTCAACAGCTTTCTTCGCCTCGGATTGGATACCGCAATCCGCGAAGCAGTTGCCCAGGGGGTATATAGTGATTGGTCTTATCGAATATTCTCATTCGCTGCCACTGACGTCGTGATATAGTTAGCCTAAAACATTGAAGCAGACGACATTTTCTCGGGTGTATTGAAGAGATGTAAGCGAAAAACTACCAATCTTTATGCTAACATTTCCTGTCATAGTATCGTAGTTCTACAACCATGCTAGTTGTCTCAATAAAAGTCCTCTTTAAAGCCGTAACGATGCCAACAGCAGGCCATTTGCCGGACACACGTCCGTAAAACATGAATCGCATGATAAATCGACAATGCACACCGATGTATATATGTCCTCTTTCCAAGTAATTACGACAGAACAATGACGACGCTCAACGAGTTCCGCTGCATTAATTAAGTGCACATTACATGATAATGTCTTGTTTGATGCCTTTATGTTACTCGCTATTTCTCATTCCACTTTCCTCGCCTTCATGCTTTACAATGTTTTGTTGTCGTTGTCGTCATTATTATCATTATTATTATCATCATCAGTGGTAGCCCACTCAATGCAAATCTTTTGGAATGAAACGCCACAGGTTGCACCTACATTTATATAGAATAAAATGGAAGCTGAACTGAAATGTTAGTAGAATTCAACCTGGGTCCAGGATATCAGTGTCTGGGAGTTCAAAGTAAAATTTCAATTAAAGACAGAAATGGTAGGAAGTTTGCATGTGAGTCATGGAAACTGACCTAATAAGTCAACACTAGACTTCTTTCACAATTCATTAATGCATATAGATCTATACCACACTTTAAAAAAATACTGACAAGAACTCAAAACAACGCAAACTACTCGTCTGACATGTCAAGAGAGACAGACAAGTCTACGTTTAATGTATCTCATCTAATGATGATTTCAGGATAATAAATTGGCAAAGTTCGATAGTAGTATATTTGTATTTGCCAAGTACGTCTGAGCATTGTATATTCGTTAAAATGTGTAATAGGTTCTTAGTATGGATGCCTATTCATTCTTTTGTTAACGCCTAAAAACATAAATCTGTAGTCAAACAAAAGTATAAATTGTTTAAATTGTGTACTTTTAATCTGTGAATTGGTGGAAACATCAAGGAAATAAGAGATATCCATATTTAACTGGGATCCTGATCACTTCCTGTGTTGCCGGGTCAACTGACTGATGCTTCCACCATGATCAGGGCAGATCTGTACTATATACTACAAAAAACATCCATAAATAACACCTTTTCAACCAAAAGAGAGCCCATTCCTAATCAATTTAGTTTATGTTTCAAATATATTTTAATACATTGTCTTAAGATAATTCTGTGTTTGTGTTGTTCATTTCACTGAGAAAGTACTTTTGACCATGCTAAATACACGGATCTGGCCTGATGCAAGTGGCTCCCTCTTTCGCTCAATATGTGTTAGAGTAGGAACGCATTCAAATATGAATACATCCTATTCGGTGATAATGTTGCGTATTAACATACAAAAAATCAGAGACAAAGGACGTGAATTCTGTATCTGCTATCAATCAGCGCCAACCCACAAGGTAATTAAAACTAGGCCCTTGTGTTCCACCAACTTTATATATATATATATATATATATATATGAACGGTCCCACACATTTCATTTGTAGATCTTCTATCGCAAGGTTTCAGTCTTTTACGCTTTTCACCCTCAAACCGGTCCACAGAGACCGGTTATTTCACAGGTTGTCTGTGTCATTAATTTTGTTTAACACTATCTTTCTTCACATCGTTTTCAAAAACGGTTTCATTTTTTTTATCTTAACATATTTTTTTTAATCCTGGATGACCTTAAAGTTCAGTGGAGACCGATCACTTGTGTTCTTCAAACACAGAGACACCCAGTATATACACATATGTACAAAGCGCACACGACATTGCCAAATATGTTAATAATAATAAGTTACTGAACAGTCAACAAGGCCTTTATGACAAATTACATTCAACTGGACAAAATTATATATATATATATATATATATATATATATATATATATATATATATATGTATATATATATACATACATACATATATATATATATATATATATATATATATATATATATATATATATATATATATATATATATCCATACTTTGAGGCCAGTGAAAATCTCCAGCAAAGTGACCTAGGGACTCTCTTTTATGACAACTGTATATTTAAAGCCTATCTCTATTATATTCACAGGTTTTTGAATGCCCTATTAAACATAATTTATTGTCGTGCATTATTGTTATTTTATTTTTTAAATTGTACTATATCGATGTATGTCAATGAATCTACAATAGAGATTTGTTTGTATAATTACATTGTGTTGAAGTGTCCACAAATGATGTTATAAATCATTCCAACATGAAAGTATGCTCATAACTTTTAACCATATGGCTTACTGACCTACCCACCTGAGAATTCAGTGGGGAGAAACAGATAGGCAGACAGGCAGACAGACAGATAGAGAGACAGAGAGACATAGACCGAGATAGAAAGAGGGGGATAAAGAGAGAGAGAGAGAGAGAGAGAGAGAGAGAGAGAGAGAGAGAGAGAGAGAGAGAGAGATAAAGAGACACAGACACAATATTAAGACAGGAAAAGTCATCTTAAGTCAATAGATATTCGGACTGCAACAAAACTTGCATATTGGAGAGATCTGACAGATCCTTACTTCCCGAAAAGGTCAATATTAGACAGTTTGTCACATGCACCATGTATAATCAGGCTAGGATGAAATCCTGGAGCAAGGAGAGATAGAGTGGAATCGAGAAGTCAGAATACTTAATAATAATAATAATAATAATAATAATAATAATAATAATAATAATAATAATAATAATAATAATAATAATAATAATAATAATAATAATAATAATAATAATAATAATAATAATAATTTTGATATTCAATGGTGTACGAGCAGGTCGGGCGCAAAATTAAATTCACTTTGCAGAGGTCTGAATTGAGCTTTGGGAACTCAAATGCACCAGACAACGACCAACAACAAGAGCAGGAAAAGTAATCAGGGACCGTGTCCACTGTCAGTGGAGTAACAAACAGCTGGAACCTGGGAGGGATATATAGTTCCCGACATCAGTAGGGAGATTATTCCAAAGTTTGATGGTATCGGAGAGGAAATAGTTTTTCAAAACGCCGTGTCCTGCGTTTAATGGGACGGATTGAGTTGGAATGGTGTGGTGTTCGAGCATGGCGTGGGTGCCAGGAGGTTGAATGGATGGAAGGGTGCTAAATAATGGAAAACTTGATAAAACAGAATAATTTATAAGGATTAAAGTGCACTCGTGATAGTTTGCCACCCCTTTGTGTTGTAAAGTGGGGCATACAGAACCATGTCGTTTTTGAATACCTCATAGTGTATGTAATCTGTTACATGTAATAGGTCAGAGAGGCCACAATTGTCGATAACGACACAGGACGCCCAGTTGCCGAAGCTTAAAAAGAAGTCAAGGTTGTGAAACCCTGTCGTAGCCTTACATACACATTTCATTTCAAAGCCATTTTTCTGTTCGCCATTTTTTCCCACCAATATATTCTTAAAATTAGGATCTATCAAAACTTATGTCCCGACAAACAAAAATATTCGGAGTGGCATTATTTCACTAACTACACTTGGTAGGACTTTCATACTTGGGTAAATGATTTACAGTGATGGTCACTACAGACTGATACCATCACTGTCATACTTCATGGCTCTGGTTATATGTTGATGGGAAAATTGGATACATTAGACACAACCAAAAGTGGGCCTTCTCAGCGGCTACTAGCTTTCTGGTTCCCACCTTTAGGAAGACTATCCAAGATAACACATTAGTATTAAACGACTTTCTTCAGTCTACCCCTGGTGCTAAGCTGGTGAGGCAGCATAATAATAGGACCTTGAACCCCAAAACGATAATCATGGCTTTAGTCGTTTTGTCATTACCGTTAAACATATAATGCTTAAAAGATTCAAATTCCTCATGAAGATACCTCCCATGCAAATACAAGCAAGCCTAGTCTAAAGCAAAAGTAGGCTTAGTCAACAGCTTTTCTCGGGACACTTTGAGTGCGCGCAAAGTGTCCCGAGGAAAGATATAGACTCAATCCTAAATCAGCGCTTTAAGGGTTAAGAAGTTAAAGCTACATATCATTTTATCATGAAATTGGAAATCTTAACTCTGTTTGAATCTCGTTTTTTTTCTAGACTAAAATAAATATTAGCAAATCACGTGAGGGAGTTCAAGATGCGCAATCTTTTGAAAATAGTTACAAAGTGTTTCATTTATTTCTGTACTTCCCTCATTTGGCTGCTTCATTCGGCGATTAATCACCTCACTTATTTGGCTACTTCATTTTGCAATTAATCACCTCCCTCATTTGGCTACTTCATTTGGCCATTAACCACCTCCCTCATTTGGCTACTTCATTCGGCGATTAATCACCTCCCTCATTTGGCTATGACTATCAATCACCTCCCTCACTTGGCTACTTCATTTGGCGATTAATCATTTCTCTTCTTTGGGCTGTTTACATCATGCTCCACAATAATTGTATATGGGCTTGCCTCTGTGACACATCACGCTATCTGTATTTGGTGACGATTCCAGGAGGAATCAGATTTGGTACTTTTTTCTTAAGCCGCCTTGTCTGCAGGCAAGTTCATGAATATGCCAAAGTTATGAACAGAGTAAATAAAGATTTAACTGATATTCTGTCTTCCTGTTTGTGTTTCCCAACAAATGCAATTATTTTTATTTTTGGCAGAAGTAATAAAATTTGGATTTTGAGTGGTTAGGCCTATACGTTTTGGGAACACTGTAGTCTGTGGTTAATGAAGAACATTCCAAAGGTTGAGAGGACCGGTTTCAAACCACCAGTTGCCTTTTGTGGGTGACTGCCTGTCTCGAGTCAGGAGTGAAGTTTGTTTCTTCACATTGGTATTGAAAGAAGAATGTTGATGCTTTGGTAAGTTTAGAATCTCTTTGCTATTATTGTTGGGTTTGGAATTTATGAATATGGGTCACGTTCTTCTGTACTATTTTACTATTTGAGTGTTACGCGTTTTAATGTGTGAAAAAATGAATGTAATATCAGCAGATAATACAGTGATAATACAGTGCTTTTTAATTTATATTTGAATGTTTGTAAAGATAAAAAATGACATATCTGGCGTAAGTAATATAACACTTTAACTCATTCCACACAATGGTGACAGGCCTTGGTCACTGGTTCTGGCACTGCCTGATAATTCATGCTGCAGTTGCCCTTGCGGCAGCTGCAACATGACTTGCCAGGCAGTGCCAGAACCACTGACTTAAGACCATAGGCATGTTGGTACTTGAAAAAAAGCTCTTTCCCTGAAGAATTTAAATATGCAACTGTCGTCTTAAATCTAGGTAAATATACGTCAATATCAGGGACTGGTATGGAATGAGTTAATACTTGACGGCACGAAGAGCCACTAAAGGCTTCCTATTTGCCATCTTTTACATGTGGACGAGAGAAATTCATATAAATGAAATATGTCTGCTTTGAATTGATGCAAACATTGGTGGTGTCTGCGGGTATTTCCCAAAAAGGACTGAAAAAAAACGTTGTAAACATCTGGCAAGGGCTTAAAGCCTGCACACAGTTTTTATCGTAAATTGTGATCTCATTTTTACCTTGTTTTTCTTCTCTACTGTGAATTTTACGCATTTGTATTTTGTATACACTGAGTAATGTTTACTTGCATGAATACCACGCAGATCATCCAGGCCCGCTGCGGCCCCAGTGTAAGGGGGTAATTATAAAAAAAAATAGCAGTAGTGGCAGTAGTTGTGGTGGTAATGGTAGTAGTAGTTGTAGTAGTGGCAGTAGTAGTAGTAGTAGTAGTAGCAGTAGTGGCAGTAGTAGTAGTAGTAGTTGTTGTAGTAGCAGAAGAAGAGGAAGAAGAAGAAGAGGAAGAAGAAGAAGAAGAAGAAGAAGAAGAAGAAGAAGAAGAAGAAGAACAAGAAGAAGAAGAAGAAGAAGAAGAAGAAGAAGAAAGCCCTGTTCTGTTTGTCAACCCTTTTATCAATTAAATAGCGGCATGTCAACCAAAAGCTAATGGTACATACAAATTATGTCCTACCGCCTGTCCCATAAACGAAAACTGCGAGAGCTAAGAAATGATTGTTGTATCAGGTATTTATCTTTTTAAGTGACACTTGATAAAGTTCTGTAGTCTAAGATTCTACTATTTCGCTAATTCAATCTGAAAAAAAATGTAGTGGAACGCGAAAGATTGCAAAATAGCGTAATTCCATGTGCTCCATTCACCGTGCAAGCTTTATAATTTGGCTCCGAAAATTTTACTTTTCAAGAAAACGACAACATTTTGACGCTGTGCAATGGTACATGTAAATCCAGTCTCCAGGCAGGTCTGGAGCTGGTTGTTTTGGGGGGTGAAGTATGGCCTGTTGATGACTGCATACTCCATTTTCTTTCCCTGTCTGTGACGTCTTGTCCTGTCAACAGTTCTTATTTTGCAGTGGTTCTTACTATCATTCTGATAGTGGCGTTTCATTGTTGTGTCTTGTCTCCACTTCTCCTTCCTTTTGTCTTGCAAAAGAGATTCATAGAGGGCTGCGCCCTCTTTCCCCTTTTTCGTGAAGAATACATATGTTTAAACCAATCCGCCAATTGCTGTATGTGTATTGATGCATGTACACCAACTATGTTTATAACTTTTCAAAGCTTAAAAACGTAAAATTATGTAATATGTAATGTCAATATCTTAGCATATATCACATCATAAGCATATCATATATATCATATCGTATTGCTGCATATCATGGCATTCTCCTAAATGGGATATGCCATGATATATCGTTGCGCGTTTGATCATTTCGCACCCGAAAGGTGTCCTACATCTGTGATGCCCTACTCTACTCCACTCCACTCCACTCTGCTCTGCTTCATTCCATTCCTTTAAATGCGATTCTATTATATTCTACTGTACTCAGCACTACCCTACTCTACGCTTTTCGATTTCATTCCTCTTCCATTTAATTTTATTCCATTTTACTTTACTCAGGACAACTACACCATTCTCGACTCTGCTCCATACGCTTCCATTCGTCTACCACTTTATTTCTTTCGATATTCTTTTGCCCCTTTACTCTACAAAATCCCACCCTACTCTACTCTATACGATTCAATTTCTCTTTTATTTTATGCTATTTGTTTTAATTCTACCTCTTCTCTTCTCAACACAAGTACTCTACTTCACCCATCCCTGTGTTCTGTCATACCCACTCTCCTCAAACATACATTGATTCCCATTCCACTCCATTCCATTTCATTCAACATATTTGTTTTATTTTATCTTGTACGTAATTTTTGACGTTTATCAAAAAGATGAAACATGTCAAAAGTGTTAAAACATGTCGATAAACAGCGGTATCAAAACAATCAGACCTGCCATATAAAGTTTGTTCTCGATGGAAGTAGAGCCTTTCGACCCTCAAAAACTCTTTCAGTGCCACGTATATTTTGGACCGAGTCAAAAGCTTTCCACGGCGCGCATTGGCATCCAAACAGCGCCATGGAAAGCCTTTGACATGAACTGTTATATTCTGTGTAACTTCCGTACGCTGGGACTTGTATGAAGAGTCTTTTTACCAGGAACATGGGTCTAGCACCCTTGTTATAATTCAGAGCAGTTTGTGTTCAGTACTTCCACTTTAGTCACAGTTGGCATTGAGAGAGTTAAAGATATAGCGATCTTGAAATATGTGTCCGATTCCACTCAAGTTTTTCTCCCAAAATCTTACAGGCAAAACACATACGTACGATTACACGCTCACATGTGCTTAAATGTCATTTTGCGTTACCGTCAATAAAATCTACTACTACTACTGCTATTACTACTACTACTACTACTACTACTACTACTACTACTACTACTACTACTACTACTACTACTACTACTACTACTACTACAACTGCTGCTGCTATTACTTCTACTACTACTACCATTACTATTATTCAGTGTCAGGTTCAAGATAAACTGTCTATGTTATATTTAACAATAAAAATGTGCACAAAATACGGCTATGTCTCCTATGCTTGTCCATTGAGAGTCCATGCACGTTTTAGACTGG
The DNA here is from genome assembly GCA_964020975.1 of Hermodice carunculata. NCBI lineage: Eukaryota > Metazoa > Annelida > Polychaeta > Eunicida > Amphinomidae > Hermodice > Hermodice carunculata. Next base: position 7,772,508 of record OZ026623.1, on the reverse strand, counting down.
TCATACAACTTATTATGAGAGCACAATCGCAATGAAGCTGTTGAAGCGGCTCATAATTGCGCAGAGTACATGCAATTCTATGCTAAATGTATTGACACTACACCAGGCGGCACCGCTTTGCAGGCAGGTCAACATCACAGGCCAGCTCATAAAGACAATGGCCCCCTGGCAGCCCGCACACCCGTCTACTGTCACTACACCAACCATGAATGGCAGCGGTACTTAGGGATTTCCTATACATACATACGTACGCACGCACACACACACACACACACACATATATATATATATATATATATATATATATATATATATATATATATATATATATATATATATATATATATAAATATATATATAATATATACACACACACACACACACACACACATATATATATATATATATATATATATATATATATATATATATATATATAAATATATATATAATATATACACACACACACACACACACACACATATATATATATATATATATATATATATATATATATATATATATATATATATATATATATATATATATGTTTGTATATATATATAGTTAAAGGCGACTCTCATTGTAACAACTGTCGACTTTTTAATGACTTGGACGAAACTCAACCGAAACCCATATACTGGATGCCTTTTCGTTTCGTTTTTTTTCCCAGAGGAAGTTGGTCATACGTGCATACTGAGTGCAATAGCGTCGCCTTTCGAAATGGCACAGGCACTGATTTCTTTCGTTGAAATATGAGAATGACTAGGAACAGCTAGTCTTGTTTCATTGAACAATATTAAGATGGTCCAGAACACAGCACCATCTGTGGTGGTGCATAAGTTTGTATTTATTCAGTTGCGTTGGCATTGTTGTATGGTGTTCAGTGTTTGTACAGTTCAGTGCACTGTGCGTGGGATGTCACGGCAAGGTGTTCGTCGAGAGCGTGCGAGGAAAAGGGACTTTCACCGCAAACTGGTCTACTATAAGCGGTATTTTAACACTTTCCCTGTCGAACTAGTCTGCAGTAGGAAGCCATTCCAAAGTTTGTCCCATTCATTCATTTGATTAAATATTGTCCTTTCTCACAATATTTTCAATGGAAATTTCAGGGAATATTTAAGGCAGGTCGAACGAAGGTAATTTGTGCTAAAATCATAATATATTGGTCAGCATTGAAGTTACCTGTTGCATTTGTATCCAAAGTGAGAATGCCGAGTATGGACGGCACTATGACGTTGTTCTCATAAACTTTGAAGCTTGCAGGGAACATATTTGAACTGAGTCAAGAACTTTTCTAGGCGCCCATCGGGGTCAACGCGCCCAATGTGCGCCGAGAAAAGCTGATGACTTGGGGTATTCTCTCGCTCGAATTATAGATATACTGGTACTTGAATGAAAGGTCTTTTTACAAGGAATAGAAAGCTGGGATCCGGATGATAATTCAGACTAGTTTAACTTAAGTAGATTGACTTTAGATGTGTTTCGCACCAAAAAAAAAAAGAGTTTTAAAAAATCCACTAAAAATCAATTTATTAGACCCTTCCACTAAGGGTCCATCTGCCACACATTACAAAGGCACTCGAGTTTCTCTCTTTTTATGCACATTTAATCTGCAGAATTATATCAACAAGGATATAGACAGTTTCATGGTTCAGAAAATCAATCTTCAAGCCATCGAAAGATTGACAGAGTCCCCGGAAGCACTGGGTTTTGCCCGGCGTGCTACCTTCACATGACAACATGTCGATAGTCAACAGTTTTCCTGGCCGTGTTCTGAGCCCAGGGTGAGCCGGGAAAACTGTTGACCAAGTCCAATAATATGACCTATTTAGGGTCATCTTTCTTCCTCTTCTCGTTTTATTTATTTTGAATAATGACAATAAGGTTATCGGTGGAAAAGTTCTGTGATTCTTTGCCGCTGGTCAACAGCTTTTCTCAGCATGCTCCATTTTGCAACCAGATGTCAGGAGTCATACATTATGATACAAGTGGTTGTTGGTGCTTCGGATCACAATAATTTTTTAAACCTAATTAACAGGTACAAAATTTGCTGTTTGTCTCTCTGGCAAAACATTGATATCGGTCACTATATATACAATATGCATTTTCGTTTCCACAATTCAGGTCTTTTGATGACCAATCTCAGACCCTGGGGCAAAGTGAACAAGTTATAAAATCAGTGAAGTGGATCATTATTGTTATGTTTCTGTACACAATTTAAAAATGGGCTACGCCTTTAGGTGTCTCTCACCCCAGACATACTGCGCCCCAGGCAACTAATTTACACGCACCGTTAGCCAATTAGGTAAAATATTGTGAGAAATCTGAGTGTTTTGCACCTGTATCATATATATATATATATATATGTGTGTGTGTGTGTGTGTGTGTGTGTGTGTCTGTGTGTCTGTGTGTGCGCGGTTCACATGAAACTATGGCAATGTTCTGTTCAAAATGCAAGCTTTTTTATATGTCTCATTACAAAATCTGTGCGTTCAGCGGTGCATGATATACGATGCAATTTGTTGATAAGCATAGAAGGAAATATTAATATTTAGATCTCCATAAACACTTTTAAAACAGCTCACTGCTTTTGCTGACATTATAGGGCACATTTCAATACTTCAAGAGCTTACAATATTTGTAAGACACTGGTAAAATAAAGGTTGGAGCTTTGTTATGCATGTATGTAAATTCCAAGAAGCGCCTTGGTACTACTTGATTTAGTCGTAAAAACACCTTTAACTCTTTTAGTGCCAACTGCGATTACAGTCGGACTGCTAAATAAGAACTGCTCTCAATAGTGATAAGGGTGCTAAATTCATATTCCTCGTGAAGAGACTTGTCATTCAGGTAAAAGCATACCTGGAGAACCAGACGATATAATGGTCCGGATCAACAATTTTACTGGGCGCGCTTTGAGGGCAATGCGGCCTGAGCACGCCGAGGAAAGCTGTTGACTCAGTCCAAAACTGGGCACTGAAAGAATTAAACGGGAACATGCATTCAAAATTTGATGGCACGAACAGCTAATATCTTATATAACAATATATTTTGGTTGTAGTACAATTCCCTTACTTTGGGGAAATTCCACAATTCTTCTATCGAAAGAAAACAACGTATTTTTGGCGTTCGTTGACTTTTATAGTCAGTAGAGTATAAATTGTAGGTCTGGGCCGTCATATAAGTTTTCAGTTGGCCCACTGAGCAACAGTTCCGAGTGCAGCAGCATCCATAATGTTGCAGTTAATTATAATCATCAGTGAAAGGTTCTCAAATTTTAAACTGCTCTAAAACACTGCGATGTAATGATATGTTCTCATGGAAACACTTGTGCTACATAGTTTCTGAAGCATCTTGTCGTTCATATTTTGCGCAATTTCGAGATGCGTTATTGAGACTTGACTGTACTTTAGGAAATATGGAACGACCACACATGAATGTATGGGATAACGTTTGAAAATGCAGTATACGCTTATAGGCCTAGACTGCATGAAAGCAGGAAGGTTCATCCCAAATAAATGATCCCACACATCTTAGCGTTCACTTCAGTGTAATTAAAGATGTGTTTAAGGATGAAATGTAGAGGCATTTTGCGTCAGACGGTCTTTTGTAGTTTTAATGGTTTTATTCAACAAATACACTGATCAATTTGGCAACTATTTGATTTTTGAAACAATTTTCAAATATTTGACATTTTTCATGTTGTGATATTATAGTTTTCTATTTTAGTTGAATATTTCAATCTTAAAACGATTGAGGGAAAAATATGATCACCAACATTTGTTTTCGTTTGTAGAGTTCCATAATGAGGGCCAATCTGCGCATAGCAGTGGTGATACTGCTGGTATGTGGGTCCTACTACGTTCTTATGACCCATTATAGAATGAAAAAGCCATCGTCCGCTACACACGGAATTTTAACCATCCACAGCAATGGGTCCGACGTCAAACCAAATACCATGACAGGAGTACGAATACCAAATCAGGCAAAAGTAGTGCCGACAGAGTGGAAACCCAACGTGAAAACCACATCCTTAACTGCACCGTTCAATATGGTTGGCAAAAGTAGGCCATTGTACACCGAGGCTTCCGGTAGACACAGACTTCCAGTGCTATATAATGCAAAATACATGACAGGAATTAAGGCGTGGGAACCAAAATTAAAAATTATTATACCAAACCGTCTCATTCCCACGAAGTTGTTCGAGGGGAAACCGCGGATATATTTGCACCCGGTTCATGAAACTGTGAACATAAAGAGACCAAAAGTTGTCAAATATAGGACTGCCTATTGGCAAATCGTGGATGACGATACAGAAATATACTTATATTCTGCCTTCCTAGACGACAGATCAAGTCTAGATGTGCGACCGGTTGTTCGGGTTATAGCTGTGTCTGAGAAAGACACTCAGCCACTTTATTGTCTGTTCTGGTATCCCATGCATGATCACCCAAGAATATCTAAGGCAGAGAGAACAACAATCGGTCCTGATTTTTATCGTCATAATAAACTTTTCACATCATATATATTTTCGTGCAGTCACATGAAAAGGGAAACAAGACCAGGACATGTTTCCATAGTAACACAGAGAAACTTACAGCCATCAACTTTTGTTCCTGTCCAAATTCCTCGGCAACCAGACGAAAAGTACGAGTTCGGCCTATGCATGTCAATTGTGTATTGGAGACAAGACTCTTACAGGATAATTGAATGGATGGAGTTGCATAAAAAGTGGGGTATAGGGGAGGTAACTATATATAACAACAGCCTGTCAGAGGACACAGCACGGGTCATCCTGAGTTATGTTCGGGACGGCTTCGTTGATTTCCGTCAAGCTCCAAGCGTCATGGAGGATGACGGTGAGGACACTATTCTTCTGAATATGTCCCCAGTCATCAACGACTGTATGTACAGAAATATGTATCGTTATCGCCGAATTGTCTGCACGGACTTTGATGAAATGATCGTACCGCGCCTGCACAATAATTATGCCGCCATGATGTCAGCCGTACAAAAGGCCCAGCCGCAAACATATTCACCCACGTCATTCATGTTTCGAAACGTGTATTATTTCCTGGATTTTAAACCTGTCTTGACAGAACCCAAACATCTTATCACACAAACGTACCTGAGAAGACTGGAGCCAAGCGAATATGGCTATTCTGTCAAGTCTGTCACAGATCCTATGGGTTGTGTAGGGCTACAGAATCATTTATGTTGGGAGGTTACCAGTAAATATAAACATTCACAGTGGCTGTTGGATGTCAATACACGGCTGGGCATGAACCACCATTATAAACATTGCCATTTTGACCAATACCTTAATACACCGGGGCAGTGTGCCAAAATGATGCAGAAAAATACTACAGATGAAAACATGCTGCGATACAGAGACTATCTCAGAAAAGCTGTATACAGCAGAGTTAAACTGCTGACGATGCCAAGTAGGTGACGTCAAGGGGTTATAACCCATTGTATTCGTCAAACCAACACGGCAATCCCAGGACTAATGTAAATAATATAACATGACAAACTGCATTTTTTTTACAACAATATAAACATTGCTGATTGCAAAGCCTTGAGAATGACTTGAAAGTTGTTCTGTGCCACGTAGTTATAGGAGTCTACAATTAGGGAGGGTTTCAAGTCGCTTTCTGCATTGGGCAAGATAGTTGCTCCACTTAGAAGTATTTTTGTAGACTACACAATGATCATGCTGGCTACTTAAATGATGTTTACTCATATAGTAAGCACCATCATTATGTTAAGGAGGTTTGTGGTCTCCAAGCGATTACTGCACCTCTGTTGCCTGTAGTCTATGACAGACAGCCTTCCCAAAGGTTTACATTGACTGAATGATCTCAACTATCTTCCCATTGCCAATTAATTACGTCACGTGAGATGGCAACACGATTTTCCCAAATCATACTTAAAAACAAATAGAATTATTCCTGAGTGGAAAATTGGAGCGTTGGTTTTGAAAGTCAAACAAACGGTGACACAACATGGTGGGACGTGACATCCTAATGACTGCATGCAGTGCATGGTTGGAGTCTCCATGTATCGTCGACAAGCAAGTCTTATTTAATGATTTAACTTAGTAGTAAATAAGTAAGATTGTACTGTACATTTGCACGTAACACAATTTCGATTAAGTCTTGTTTAATGCATTTATTCGACCACTGTCATTGCCAATAATTGGGAAGTTACATGACCCATGAAGGGTACATGTCTCGCTGGCACAAGCAATAATAGAACACACCTGTACAGTACTGTTTTAATCCTTTCCCCCTTACACCAGCCAAAACCAGCTGGTGGTCAAATGTCGTCTGCTAGAACACACCTGTACACTGGTTACGGCAACGGTTATTTCCCAATAAAATCCTGTTAATGATGATGACAATACCGTAATTCCTGTTCTATCTAATACCTCTCTGGTATACCAAACTCTAGGGGTACAATCAGATTATAATCATGTTTGAATAAAACTGACCAGTACAGTGTATATTTTAACTGTCAGTTCTTTTTATCCTGATGTGCATGTACTTTTATCTTGATGTATTTATATCTTTTACTTCTCCCGAAGTGGATATCCAATAAATCATCATCATCATCATCATCATCATCATCATCATCATCATCATCATCATCATCATCATCATCATCATCATCATCATCATCATCATCATCATCATCATCATCATCATCATCATCATCATCATCATCATCATCATCATCATCCCAGCTCTGCGGTGGCCCGGTTAATGGCACTGTTGTAATCCTCCCCCTCCCCTCAAACCGGCCAAAACCGGCTGGTGGTCAAATGTCGTCTGCTTAAGCGTTTTTAATTGATTTCAACAGCAATGAAAAACAATTTGACGGAGAATTGAAGATGAGACCTGTCAAGACAACATGACCAAGGTCAACAGCTTTCCTCGGCATGGGTTGGGCACTAACCCATGCCGAGGAAAGCTGTTGACTCAGTCTTAATTCAAGGGGAAATAATATTTAGCAAATGCAAAATCTGAACTCCATCCGCCTGTTGTCTTCATTCAATCAACTGGGATATTTATTTAGTTTAAACATATTTATTTCACATGGATTGCCTAAATAGTTACAAAGAACTAATCTGGAGGCTCTCCACAACAAACATGACGCACAAAGTATTTAAAATATACACACAGGACATGCAATCTATGAATTGACATATGGTATGACGTATCTAATTCGGTACAATTGAATCAAAGACAAATCTGAAGCGTTGAAAGCTGAAAAAAATCTAATATATCAATATAATAAACTGTAATTGGCTCAAAATTCAAAGCGTCTTGTTTTCACTATGTAAGTCTGCACAGCTTGAAATATTTGGTAATTAACATCATCACTGAGTTCTGAATTGCCCTGTTTAAAGTATTGTATGAGTATGTCACTAGCTAAGTGAACTAGGAGATTTGGATGCACACCTGGTGCAAGGATGTGACGCACCGTATCCAGTAAATCTTGCCTGTACACTAGGAATTTAGGGCAGGTAAGGAAAAAGTGATAAATGTCTTTGTTTTGGTTGGAGCATGAGCAGGCAGGTGATTGGACTATATTTAAATTGTGGAGTTGGGAATTGAGCTGAGAAAACCCAAGGCGCAACTGAGTGTGACAGATATTGGGAAAGCGCTTACCGTACGAAAAATAGGAGTGTATGGGGGCAACAGATAATAAAGTCGATTTTAATTTAGATTTGAAGATATCAAGTGACGCAGATCCCTAATATCGAGTGGTAAGTTATTCCAAAGGAGAATACTGGATGGGAGAAAGGAGTCTCCAAATCGTTTAGTTGTAAATTTAACCTGTCTAATGTTGAGCCGGTTACGCAGGCTAACATTTGAGGTGAGTCTGATATTACGAGGTACAAGGTCTGAAAGGTAATTAGGAGTCATTTTATGGATTATCTTATGAAAGAGTACTAGTTTGTGATATTTGCATCTGGTGGAAAGACTATGCCAACCAAGTTCAGTTAGAAGCAAATGACGGGGCGTGTGTTTCAAGGCACCCGTACAGATACGGGCTGCTTCGTACTGAACGGCTTCAAGAGCTGCTGATAAACCTTCCGTACAATTGTCAAAGAGGACACACCCATATTCCAGTATGGGACGTATCATTGTAGTGTATATTCGGGTTAAAGCATTGCGAGGTAGTTTAAATTTAAGACGCCGCAACAGGGCCAAGCGTTGACTGGATTTATTTGTGATGCGTGTGATATGGTAGTACTATTTACCACTCTAGTTGTGCAACTCCCAGCTTCCCAGGTACTGTAAGATTTAAACACAGATGTGTCATCGCCCCTGCATGCATTGCCTCCTTTAACCGTCGGCATATTATGTTTTGGGAGGCCGTAATATAAATGTGACCACTGTATAAGAGTAAATGGTATGTCTTTACAGATTTGCAACCATCTCTGTATATTTTTCGATCTAGCTTAATACACACAACTTAGTCTCTACAGTAGATTCACTCAGCCGAACTGGTGCTAAGTTAGAGTATTCTCTCTCTGTTCCTGCTGTTTCTTAAAACAAAACCAATATAAAATTCATACTTGTTAGTTGCTTCATATAGACTTCAGGGTCAATGCCTGTATTGTTAGTCTTCTATGTGTGGATACAACAGCCATCAACAGTCACGCAATGCACGGAAGTCCAGGGTATATTGTTATGTAATTTGGGGAACACAGGATCGCGATTTGCAAGGCAAAGCAGGTTTACAGTTACCAATCCAGTTGTGAATCATGATGTTTCCCCAATTGTGTCTATTTGCTGTAGTGAACAATGATAAAGCATTCCTACGCGTACCAATTGCACTGTAGCTGCAATGTTTTTTTATTTTGCTCTCAGATAAAATGAATGCATGTTGTTCTTTGGTTTTGCAGTATTAACCCAATTGTATTTGTGTCTTTTTGCCCAGAACCACTTCCTAGTAGTCAATATCCTATTCCGCAGTTCGAACTCTTTACTCTCCATAAGCTAACCTGTCCCTGTCTAACCTGTATACATATGGAATTACTATTGTCTATATTGCACACGTTCCTCTGTAAAATTTTGACATAGGCTGTATCAGCCCAAATAAATTAAAGGGTCTTCAGCGGGTAACTACTCAACATGTTTCGGAGCCTTTTACCCGTACATGTCTCTCTGAGTAGCGGCTCCTTGTCTAAGCTAAATATTCAGCAAAGACAACCCACATAATAAAGAATAAATAAGAACGTGGCCAATGTGTAGCAAAAAACATTACTACTGCTTTATTAATGTGATATACCATTTGGCTGTATTTGATTTCATGTTTCCATTATCCTATGCAGTGGTACACCTTGATACGTTGACTCATCAGTTCTAGCGTAACAAAAGGTAGTCCTGAAGTGGCAGCCAGGGGAAAAAGTGTACCCTGTCTGGATTGTGAGGCAAATGCACAGTTGTTTTGTGGTCTCAGAGTTCTATTAGCGTGTGTTCTCTGAAGTGCGGGCAGCTGAAGGAAGAGCATTGGTTTGGTGCGATCACCACCCCTTGTTTGGGCTTGTCCACTGACCAGGGAGAAACAAAAATGCATTCCAAATTACACCATTCAGCAGTATATGCATAATATAAAGATACTTTAAAGTCAGGTTGCCTAAATATAAATCCGTCAACTATGTTGCCTAGGCATGAGGAAAACATCAATACCTACTGTATCCCATAGTTGGAGTTACTAATTAAATTCTGCTACCCCCCCCCAAAAAAAAAAACCTCTGTGTCATCAGAAAATAGTTTGAGGCCATATCGGCATACAGATTGAGTTCAACTGGGACAAATACAATGGTCAGGTGTATAGACTTATAAGTGCACCCTGGCATGACCTTTCTTGTAATTCAACTACATTCTTCAGTGACTATTGCCAGTGTTGCAAATATATGTTACTGCAATCAAAATTTCATGTGAGAAATTGATGCGTTTACCCACTGGTTCCAGGCACCGCGATTTTAAAGTTTTGGTGGATAGTTTTGCAATCCAAAATGGCTTATATACAATTTCCATTCTTACGGTGAGCTTTGGCATCCTCTGGTAATGTCTGTTTCCTCCGTAATGCAAGTTCCATTTTGCATAGTTCTATCGCATTTCAAAGTGCATGATAAGCGCCTGTCAATAATCGCTTAATAGCTTCACTGCCTTTGTTTCCATTCAATTGGCAAGATCTTACCCTGTTTAATTAGATCAGATACAAGCATTCTTGCTTGGTAATTACCATAACCGTGTTTTTGAAAACAGATGTTTTCTCTTTTTTAAGTTGCATGCAGAATAAGAGTTCAGGCCGTGCTAATTGGATGCAAGATACCATAAACCACACTCCTTGGACTGCCGCTTGAATTGTAAAGGAGCCTCTCTAAAGCAATTAGTGGCATTCTTTGCTCAGAAATTCCATCTTTCTCGAATCACATGCGTCATCCTGTCTATTGAGCTTAACAAATTGCCTGGGAATTTTGATGCTTGCTGTGGACTTAATTTTGACTTCTGTCAGTTAATGACAAACCCGTCCCTGTCTTACAAAAGCTGTATCATCTCATGGCTTGTCATTTCCAGCTTTCCAGAATTAGAACCTTGTATGTAGATATCAGTGTGCCTGACGAGCATAAAACCTGTCAATCTGAAGGTGCATACACAGGCTTCACTGAGTTCTTTCTTTAATCTTTAGCGTGAGGAGCATAAGCTAACTATTTGGCAGCGATTTTTACTTATAAAACTTATCATCCATTAAACTCCAAGAATTTTTCCTTTCTAAATTGTTTTGTCATTAGTGTGTAGTAATTGGCAGCCATTTACTCCCGTACACATTAAGTTACCTACTCCCATACACATTGAGTCACCTACTCTCATACACACTAAGTCACCTACTCCCATACACACTAAGTTACCGACTCCCATACACAATAAGTCACCTACTCCCATACACACTAAGTCACCTACTCCCATACACAATAAGTCACCTACTTCCATACACATTAAGTCACCTACTTCCATACACACTAAGTCACCTACTTCCATACACAATAAGTTACCTACTCCCATACACACTAAATCACCTACTCCCATACACAATAAGTCACCTACTCCCATACACACTAAATCACCTACTCCCATACACAATAAGTCACCTACTTCCATACACACTAAGTCACCTACTCCCATACACAATAAGTTACCTACTCCCATACACAATAAGTCACCTACTCCCATACACACTAAGTCACCTACTCCCATACACAATAAGTCACCTACTCCCATACACACTAAGTCACCTACTCCCATACACACTAAGTTACCTACTCCCATACACAATAAGTCACCTACTCCCATACACACTAAGTTACAGGCTTCTTTTGTAAACAGTAGCCCTGATTGGAAAGCTTTTATTTTAAAATGTCTGCACTTGATAAGCTGTATGAGGCCTCTCCGACTCAATATAATTCTATGGCTATCAGACATTTAGGTCAACAAAATATTTTAGGTATATAACCGGCTTCACAGGGGATTACATGTCCTATGACTTCCGTTGCCAAATGTTTGTCTTTTATGAGATATAGCAATTTGCTTTTATTATGTGTCAATTTTTTTAGGTGGTTGCAATTGAACTCGAATTCGATCAAATTTGATATGGCACACACATATAATATAAAAATATGTCCTTGAGAAGGTAGTTTCTCCGAATATGACAGGTCGCAATTAGCAAATGTATGTGTATTTGGCTGAATATAAAACCCAAAACACAACATTCCTGTGTGGGCTAAAGGTGTGCATTCCCATTTGATTCTATGTAAAGTAACGTTAAATTCATTGAATAGTTTTGCAGCAAAAGTCACCAAATTTGCTTTCAAAATATTTCACTGAAAATCAATTAGTCAAATTTACCCAATTTGCTGGATAATATTAGCTATATACAACCATTTACCATAAGGAGTGTGTTTCTAAATATAGTTGTTTTAATGTTACATAAGTGCATATTACAATGGAAACTAATGGAAATACACACCCCAGCCTCCCTGCCTGCATATCTCTCTACCAAAAACCCAAAGGAACCATTTGATATGACCTTACCTTTTATCTAGGCCGTTAACAATTCTACCAGCTTTGTAACAAGTAGTTTGATGCGAAAAACATGTGACCTCTTTTTAACATTTAGTCGTTCTCTACCCCGGCATTTCCGGAAGAGCGGGGTGTGTTTCCGCCTGCCTTTGACATTTTCAGACTGTTACTACCACGTGTTCTCACTGTACTACTGTACAAAGGATTGAGCGCCTTGTTTCCTTCTGTTTTGTTGACTTGAATCCAAGTCTCTTCTTGCATACGGCACTCTATCCCCAAATTACTTTTTGATAACCCCTGACACATGACAGGAAAAATTCACACACACACTCCTTCTCTGGGTTCTCTAAGTATGTTAAAATATATTATATAAATCAACATTCTGGATCTTGCTCCATTGTTGATTGCTTTGTGATAACACTTCATAATCATACCTGAAGTCTTGAATATTAATGCCGGAGTTCTTTGTCTTTGATTTTTTTCTGTAATGGACAAACCTCTGTTGAAACTAGGTGTAACATATAAGTCAACTTTTCCCAGGTGGCCCTTGCGAACACGGATGTTTATCATCCTTAGCAGGCTCATCATAACTACAATTTTTGAATTGTAATTCCATTCTCACTGTTATCTATCCTGTTTTTGTCATATTACATGTTTTTTGCGCAATTACCAAACTGTTTACGATGTATTCACTTCTATCTCGAATAAAATGAATCTGGATCTGAATCTGAATCCCCGCTGCCATCTCACAGAGAACCACTGTAACAAGGCCATCTCACTTAGCACTGTATAGCCAGACAGCCACTATAACAAGGCCATCTCACTTAGCACTGTTTAGCCAGAGAGCCACTTTAACAAGGCCATCTCACTTAGCACTGTTTAGCCAGAGAGCCACTATAACAAAGCCATCTCACTTAGCACTGTATAGCCAGAGAGCCACTATAACAAGGCCATGTCACTTAGCACTGTATAGCCAGAGAGCCACTATAACAAGGCCATCTCACTTAGCACTGTTTAGCCAGAGAACCACTGTAACAAGGCCATCTCACTTAGCACTGTATAGCCAGACAGCCACTATAACAAGGCCATCTCACTTAGCACTGTTTAGCCAGAGAGCCACTTTAACAAGGCCATCTCACTTAGCACTGTTTAGCCAGAGAGCCACTATAACAAAGCCATCTCACTTAGCACTGTATAGCCAGAGAGCCACTATAACAAGGCCATGTCACTTAGCACTGTATAGCCAGAGAGCCACTATAACAAGGCCATCTCACTTAGCACTGTTTAGCCAAAGAACCACTGTAACAAAGCCATCTCACTTAGCACTGTATAGCCAGAGAGCCACTATAACAAGGCCATCTCACTTAGCACTGTTTAGCCAGAGAGCCACTTTAACAAGGCCATCTCACTTAGCACTGTTTAGCCAGAGAGCCACTATAACAAAGCCATGTCACTTAACAATGTATAGCCAAAGAGCCACTATAACAAGGCCCATCTCACTTAGCACTGTTTAGCCAAAGAGCCACTATAACAAGGCCATGTCACTTAGCACTGTATAGCCAAAGAGATACTCGAACAAGGCTATCTCACTTAGCACTGTATAGCCAAAGAGATACTTTAACAAGGCCATCTCACATAGAATTGTATAGCCAAAGAGTCACTATAACATGGCCGTCTCACTTAGCACTGTATAGCCAAAGAGATACTTTAAGAAGGCCATCTCACTCAGAATTGTATAGCCAGAGAGTCACTATAACAAGGTCATCTCACTTACCACTGTATAGCCAAAGAGCCACTATAACAAAGCCATCTCACTTAGCACTGTATAGCCAAAGAACCACTATAACAAGGCCATCTCACTTAGCACTGTATAGCCAAAGAGCCACTATAACAAGGCCATCTCACTTAGCACTGTATAGCCAGAGAGCCACTATAACAAGGTCATCTCACTTAGCACTGTATAGCCAAAGAGCCACTATAACAAGGCCATCTCACTTAGCACTGTATAGCCAGAGAGCCACTGTAACAAGGCCATGTCACTTAGCACTGTATAGCCAGAGAGACACTGTAACAAGGCCATCTCACTTAGCACTGTATAGCCAAAGAGCCACTATAACAAGGTCATCTCACTTACCACTGTATAGGCAGAGAGCCACTATAACAAAGCCATCTCACTTAGCACTGTATAGCCAGAGAGCCACTGTAACAAGGCCATGTCACTTAGCACTGTATAGCCAAAGAGCCACTGTAACAAGGCCATGTCACTTAGCACTGTATAGCCAAAGAGCCACTATAACAAGGTCATCTCACTTACCACTGTATAGCCAAAGAGCCACTATAACAAGGCCATCTCACTTACCACTGTATAGGCAGAGAGCCACTTTAAGAAGGCCACGTCACTTAGCAGAAGGCAGCACACTCTGGTACTGGCTCTGAATTAATTAAGTTTTTTTTATTTCAACATCTATCTTAAAGTTGGCATGAGAAAATAATAACAGGGCATCCAGCAGAAGTCACGTGACCTTGGCTGTATCCATTTCCTCTAAGTTCTTTGATTTAAAAACATGTTCTCCAATGATAAGGGAGCTCGGAGGTAGCCATCTCCCTTTCCATTACCTTCTCTGGCCTGCCTGCATACTGCTTTACGCGCCTCTTATGGAATAAACTACTCGTTGTTCCCAGTGACGTCACCATTCGCTGACTACATCAACAATGTTGGTGTACATACTAAACATTGAGTACTAGTCAGAATGTGTTTGTGTACACACTTTCCATTGGCTCATGACTTCAGAGATGTTGGTTTACATACTGTTACAATGACTCATTTCTCCATAGTGTTTTTGTACATAGCCATGCGGCTCATTACCTCATAAATATTCGTGTGCATACTGTCCATTGGCTCACTACTTCAAAAATAATTGTGTGCATACTGTCCATTCGCGCACTACTTCTACATTGTCTGTGTGCATGTGTCCATTGGCTCGCTAATTCAAAAGTGTTTGTGCCTATGTCATTATCTCACTATCTGAAACGTATTCGTGTACATATTGTCCATTGGCCCACTACTTCAAAGACGTTTGTTTACATACTCCCCCAGTGGCTCACTACTTCAAGGTTGTTTTTGTGCATACTGCCCCCCCCCCCGCTCACTATTGGGGGGGGGGGGTAATATCCCATTGAGGTACTACGTCAAAAGTTTTTGTACGCATGCGTATTGTCGCACTGACTCACTACTCCAAAGATGTCTGTTGAGGCCCTTTAAAAAAAAAATCCTGTTTCTCATCACCGCCCGCCCCGATTTTTGGTCCCGCCCCACAAAAAAAAAAAAAAAATATTTTCTCATAAATGCCGTCTGGATGCACACTTGACTTGGAGCAACAAGTTTGCAAACCGATCGTGCAGTTGTATTTTGAACCAATGTTATATATACTATATTGGGTACTTTCAGATTCTAATTTTTTTCTTTGATATAATGACATGTCTTTCCTTACGATGTAGTTCCATTGAAATTGGGTATTTTACCCCCCCCCCCCCCCGGCTAATTCATTATTATAATAAGTGAACACAAATATATATAATACTTATGCTACCCATTGACACAAAGAATGTTGTTGTCTAGGTATTACAGTGTTGGTTTAAAAAAAAAAAATCCTTCCTCCCGCCCGTAATTTTGAAAAAAAAAATGATGAGAAACAGGTATTTTTTTTAAGGGGCCTTAACATATTCGTACATACTCAGTCCAGCTACTGCACAAGCGTGTTGATATGGCACTCGCACAGAACTACCTCCCTTGAACCATTCTTCTTAAGAACAGGGATTTGCACGAGTAAATATGTGCGTTTCCCTGTAGAGCTAGGCGACTGGTGGCACAGGTTGCAAGTTCGAATTCCACTGGACATGTCACGTGACTGTGTGAAAAAAATATACAATGCGGGATTAGGCAGCAAGGCTTTGACCAGCCCCACATTTTAGCGCATCACCTCTGTGAAAACATATAAACGCGTTCTCCATCCGAAGCAACCGTCTATCAGCAATATTCTGGCACCTGCAGTTGGACCATGTGACTACCGTTTATACTACTACTACTACTACTACTACTACTACTACTACTACTACTACTACTACTACTACTACTACTACTACTACTACTACTACTACTACTACTACTACTACTACTACTACTACTACTACTACTAACAATAATAATAATAATAATAATAATAATAATAATAATAATACCTATCATCATCATCATCATCATCATCATCATCATCATCATCATACAATAAAATAAAAATGAAAAATAGATAAATTATTGTTGAATTAATTAATAAGAAATAAAACAACAAATAAATCCCAACTAATCATACGCAAACCTTTCTTTTGTACGACCGCGGCTTGTAAGGGAAATTGTGTTTTCTGTCATTTAATTGTTTCCTGGCAAAGTTCGGGCTTTTGGTAACCTGTGTTATGAAGAATGGCCAGGCACACACTGTCTCACGGCGGAGTTATTTAATTTAGGTATTGACTATGTGACATGCATGTGATACTTAAGATTTGATATTTGACAACATAACTTTGGTTTAATGTTATAAAACTTTTCATTTTTTGGGGTCCATACAGTGAGCTTGCGCGCAGCTTGTGCGGAGCTACATCCACAGCGATACCTTGCTTTTGTTTGGAGCCCAATGATAAATTTGTCGTTAAAAGTAAATGACTTTGTAAAATAAAGTTATTCTATCGCTCGACGAGCTGTTAAGCACCTCTTTGGGTGCAGGTGTTACAGTACAAGATTGTACGTGGAAAAAACACATGCTCCTGAAACACCGTATCTGCAGTACACTTTCGCAAGGGTCTCAACTAGAACAGGTCCCTTTTAAGTCTCATAAAAGCCAACAGAAGAGTTTAGTGATTGGCAGCGGCTCTTGAAACCTGATATTGACTTGAAGATACATAGCTCAGAGGACCAGGAAATCAAAATTTACTTGCCCGTTGCAGCAGTGTCTTAATTTGTGCAAATATGCTGGAATGTGGACTGATTTTTGGATGATGTTCAATGGAATTACGCAACATACATGTAGCAGTTTCAACCTACATAATAGACTCCGAACGCCACTCGCAGAACACCGGAATCTATTAGATCCCTGTCTTAAAAATAAGACGTAGTGACAGCCTGTAAAGCTCACCTATGAACTTGATGCTCATACCTTTGCAATAAAATCTTTGTCTTCACAAGCAATTAGAAAATCTAAGTAACAAACATTGAGTCACTGTTCAAAAGGGTCAGCTGAATTTTGTGTTACGCTGACATTTTTTGAATAAGTTTTTTTATAAGTGTGAGCTGAATTTTTATGTTTACCTGAATTTTTGCAACACCC
>OZ026623.1:7707529-7747529 GCA_964020975.1 Hermodice carunculata | reverse complement strand
GCTGGCATGGGGGTGGGGGGTGGGGGGGGGCTTGTGCGTGGGCTGTACTGCAGTTATGACCTCAGGTTACGAACGAGTTTGGTAGGTTCCTTACAAGCTACAGATTATCCACTGATGCTTCAGAGTATGTTGAAAGAAAACTTCATACAGCGAATGTATCTCTTTGCCTGAAAGCTACAATGTATCATTTACAATGTATCATTTACAATGTATCATTTACAATGTATCATTCAGAATAATTAGGCATTGGCCTAGTCCTGTCAGCGTGGTTGATAACTAATTGAAAGGGCAAAAAGTCGCTAGGGTTATTCTTGTGTGTACCAGTAATATTTTCTAATTCTCTAAGAAGGTCCCAAAATACTCTTGGATTACGCTCTTTAATGTTCATTAAATTATTCACCGATGTATCTTTCAACAGCTTTTCCCTGGTTTTTGAAATTCGCTTAAATCAAGGGAACAAAAAGCCGTGTGTCAAGAAATTAAACCAACCCATATCAGCCCTATTGTTGGTGGCAAGGTGACGGTAGCCTCGCCTGGTGGCGCTAATAAGGAAAGTACAAAATGCGTCAAGCTGATGTAATAAAATTATTTTGGTCAAGCGGAGAATAGAATTCGCAGCATCAGGCAGGAGCAGACGGCTCTTAATGATTCAGTGGTATCCCTAACAATATATATATATATATTTTTTTTGGGGGGGGGGTTATAATATATCAGGATGGGGGAGCCGTACAATGACACACATAGCAGTAATACACCCGTATTGGCATATTTTGATATTTGATAACCTCACAACTCAAATTTGGATAGTCACAGTGCCTGGAATTTAAAGAATTTCCATAGCTTTGGGATTTGCAAATCATAGAATAGTTGATACTTTCCATGCCACAGAAAAAGTCCTGGACTTCCATTATGAAGAGAGATATTGACCATGTGTATTGAGCGGGCATTTTCATGACGCTGGTGCCTCTGCTATATCACATAGTAGTTGGTAGCAAGAAAAGTCAACTAAATGACAACTACAGGTCTATGAAAATATTTGGACCTGGAAAAGTTTATGGTCCTGGAGTCGAAATGTTTAATGCGCATGCGTATAAAACTTGCCCTGGCACTCCAACAAACACTGAAGGGGGGTAAGGGGGGGGGTCGGTACTCTGGTACAGGTAATTATTTTTCTAGAGTACGCAGTACGGAAAATAAGAATATTTCAAAATTTTGGATAGCACGAAGTGCGTAAAACAAGAGGGCTTCCAGTACGCCAGTACGGTAAATAGAAAGCCCCGTTCGCCAGTACGGAAACCCCTTACCGGCCCTCAACACTATTTTGATCCATACTGTCTGACATGTGGTACCTTAGATGTGCTGTTCAAGTTATGCCCTCTGGACTTTACTTATTCAAACTGCCATGAGCTGTGTATCTGGTTGGGACGATATGATTGTGGGCAGGAAACCACGAGACGCGAAGCGGCCAGTAGTTATCTCGCATAGAGTCATTGAGTCTGAACCTGAAACACAAGCGAATGTTGGTTGGTATTCATTCCATCATATTTCAATGGAGTATTCTGTTTAAGTAGACGACAAAGAAAAGCTTTCAAGCAAAGAAGAAGAAGAAGAAGAAGAAGAAGAAGAATCAATGGAGTATTCTGTTTAAGTAGACGACAAAGAAAAGCTTTCAAGCAAAGAAGAAGAAGAAGAAGAAGAAGAAGAAGAAGAAGAAGAAGAAGAAGAAGAAGAAGAAGAAGAAGAAGAAGCCCAGGAATACACAGAAAAGTAAAACCACCCAATACTAGCATGTGCGGATGAATCGGTCTATTTTTCTAGAAATGTAATGCGCCACTACGCCATACGGGACAGCAGATGTAATAGCAGTAGCATATACCTATATTACCCTACCAAGGGCCCCATTATGGGTTACAGACTTTTTTCATATTGGACATAGTGTATGTCTGTTTTGGCCTGTTTCTTTGCGTGATTATGTTGTACAATCGTTTGTTTTAAAGTTCATTTAAAGTATCTCTTTCAAACTGGTTTTAAGTATTTTTTCTATGTCATGAATTGTTTAAAAAGAAACCCAGGTATAGTTTCCAAATTTAGATATCAAATGAAAATATTTTTGCAAAGCACAGTGTCATGCATAGTTCTCAACCCATTGAAGGCGACTTTTGGTTTTAAACCGGTCCTTTCAAGTTCTGAAATATTCTTCACGAAATACAAAGTTAACTTAACTTTCAAAAGTTAAAAATATATTGGGATTTAACCACTTACAGTCCAAAAGTTATCACTTAAGTAGCAGCACGCCATGTCTGAAGCTGGCCACGATAAACAGGAGATATCCATATTAAGTTCCCACCCCAACTGCATAGCTGATTGTTTAGTCTTGCTTGGTGAGATATGGCGAGATACGGGTCGGTACCTCTGGGGATAAGCGAGATATTATTACCATTTTGGAAATACAGAATATTTATTAAAGGCATATGATAATTTTTCTTATATATGGCTCGGGAAGTACTAGAAGAATACCAGTTTGGCATTTGTGAACTTACATTTCTCCAAAAATTGCTTATTTTGTGAGAAATGAGGATATGGCCTGTCTGTGACAGTGATGCGACCCGCACGTCCCCCATGATCTCCAGGCGTCAAACTTGTGCTTTGTGGCGGGAAATTAATATGCATACTGTGTATTCCTTTCCTGTGCGCATTCAGCCAAAACTGTAGCCACAACAACTGTTGGATCGACCTACAACCCGGTCCTCCCACCGTCTATAGCAACCAGTCAATAACAACGGTTTAAAAATCGTCTGCTGCATCTCTGTTTTGTTTATGCGGTCTTTTCATGAGTCATTTCGAGCAAAAGCCTCATAAAAATCTCTAAACGGGAGAAGGCCCCATTTCACTGTTTTGTTTGGCGCGTTTTATTCGCACAAAGGAAATATGTTGATATAATTAAACGTGTCAGAAAGATTCAAGCATGGTTAAGTCAAAATCTGAATCCACATTCCCATGGTAAGGGCCTGGAAAGACATTTTGAGTGTGTTATATTTGCACTATTTGCACTCCCTGGGTCAACACAAGTAAGAAAGACATTAACATGGCTTCAGGAATGCATAGTCAATGCCTCCCTTGTCACGTATTGAAACCTCCCAGTCACTTTATCTTTAATCCAGATGACAAAGTCAAGACAGAGGAAGCTTAAACTCTTAAAACCGATGCACACTGTAATTACATTTGTAACCAGAGTAGCCCTATTTTGCCTAGCTCTGATTGGTACTGACCAAATACAGAAGGGGGCGCCGTTAACCGTTCCGTACAAAAATGATACCCAAGTAATTGAAATCCCGCAATCTGCTGAAAATAGAAGTATTGACTCTTGCTTGTCATATTATTGCTCTGAGACGGATCCATGACGTTGAAGGCAGCAAAGCTACAGCTCATATAGATATTCCGAATCGCTTCGTTCCATGCAAAGTTCAGAAAGTGTTCCTACAGTAGTAAACAGCTGTGTAAATCAAGGAGCAATTCCCCTTCCCCTTGTAATAATCCGAAAGATAAGAATAAAACTAATTGCTGAACATGATTGTGGCAAAAGGGCTGACAGTTGGTAGATAAGTCGGGGTAAGTTGACATTAGCGGCCAAAGTAAGCCAGCATTAAGTAATGGAGGACACCTGACGGCACCTGAGACCTGCATCACCAACATACATATCACGCAGTTTCAATTAAGTCAAACTTTTAAGTAATTTGATTGCTTGGAAGCAAGCGTATGCCAGTCCACAGAGGAATATTAGCTTCACATTACCCGTTAGCTGGTACTCTTCAGTTTTCAGCCTGTTGGGTGCTAAACTTTATGCCACACAATTACTTGCAGTATTTCTGGATATTGATTTTTATATATTGAAAATGTTGATATATATATATATATATATATATATATATATATATATATATATATATATATATATATATATATATACACACACACAAACTTAAAATGAAGACTAAGGCAGATCGTAGACTTAAGGAGACCAAACACTAGTCCCCTAAATCTGGTCATCTTTATGCTCAAATGTATGTATATATGGTCAGCCTAGTACTGCAAAAATATGCATATATGTATATGTATATATATATATATATATATATATATATATATATATATATATATATATATATATATATATGTATATATATATATATATACATATATACAAATATATATTGTATATATATATATATATATATATATATATATATATATATATATATATATATATATATATATATATACAAATATATATTGTATATATATAAACATGACCTTGGCGTCATATATTACACGAGGATCCTTCACAAACATATTTTGCGTTGCGTATGAAATATCGAGATATGTACAATTGAATGGTTTCCAGTACGTGACACTGTGATATTGTCGCCCATTACCTACCACTGAGGGACATTGGCCACCATGTTAAATTTGGTGAAGTTTCGGTTGCTTTTTCGTGCTATGTTTTGAAACACAAGAGATCATATTTTTTCACCCTAAATCAGAGGAAATCGTAATCTTCGTTCAGGTTTTAAATGTCTTTCACAATGATAAAACAATTTTTTTTTTAATATGAACTGTATTTGATATAAGTTTTTATATGGCTCCTCAACCAAAAAAAAAAAAAAAAAAAAAAAAAAAACGGAAAAAAAGGGAAAAAAAACAAAAAAACACAAGAATGTTTATAGCTTCTCAAATATAAAACACAGACATTGTAGGCTAATACACCCTTAAATGGGCACGATTCTGGTTTGCCAGAGTATCATCAACTGACACACAATAATAAACTGTTACCGTGCGATAGAGGAGGCCAAATGAGACAAGAATGGACCACGGAAAGAGAAAACCTATAGTTTGAAATGTGACAAAGTTTCCAAATTTAACTGGTGTTCCCCGGACAACTTCACATTTAATATACCACTGAAAAATGTGTTCTGGACAAACATTTCATTTAATATGCTACTTTCGAAAGTACTCTGGAAAGGCCTCCCACTTAAAATACCATTTTTCAAAGTTCTCTGGACAAGCCACCCACTCTGGACTGGCCTTCCACTTAATATACCACTTTACAAAGTACCCTGGGGAGGCTTCCCACTTAATATACCACTTTACAAAGTACCCTGGGGAGGCTTCCCACTTAATATAACACTTCACAAAGTACCCTTGACTGGCCTTCCACTTAATATACCACTTTACAAAGTACCCTGGGGAGGCTTCCCACTTAATATAACACTTTACAAAGTACCCTGGGGAGGCTTCCCACTTAATATACCACTTTACAAAGTACCCTGGGGAGGCTTCCCACTTAATATAACACTTTACAAAGTAGCCTGGACTGGCCTTCCACTCAATATACCACTTTACACAGTACCCTTGATTGGCCTTCCACTCAATATACCACTTTATAAAGTACGCTGGCATGTACTGGCCTTAACATACTACTTTACAAAGTATTCTGGACAAGCCTCCCACTTAATACATTACTTTACAAAGTACCCTAGACAAGTCTTCCACTTGATGTACTACTTTACAAAGTACCCTAGACAAGTCTCCCACTTGATGTACTACTTTACAAAGTACCCTAGACAAGTCTCCCACTTGATGTACTACTTTACATAGTACCCTAGACAAGTCTTCCACTTGATGTACTACTTTACAAAGTACCCTAGACAAGTCTCCCACTTGATGTACTACTTTACAAAGTACCCTAGACAAGTCTTCCACTTGACGTACTACTTTACAAAGTACCCTAGACAAGTCTCCCACTTGATGTACTACTTTACAAAGTACCCTAGACAAGTCTCCCACTTGAAGTACTACTTTACAAAGTACCCTGACAGCCCCCCCCCCCGCTTAATATACTACTGTATAAAGTACTCTGGACATGCCTCTCACTTAATATGCTCTTTACAAACTACTTTGGATAAACCTCCCAGTTAATAGACACTTTACAAAGTACTTTGGAGAGGCCTACAACCAAATATACTACTTTATATGTTTTTTTACAGTAAAAATAAAGTTCCTCGTAATTTGTGCCAAATAAAATCTGGTGAAGTTTTGATTTTTCTAATGTATGATCTTTAGGTTTTATAAGCTTTTCTGAGAGATGCAAAAAACTTATGGCTAAACCCTACATGCGAAGTTAACAAGCAAAAGCTCATTTACTCCCTGTGGTCGTACCCTTGAATTACATGCATACAAAGCCACTGACTAAAGCCTGATAGTTCAATGTTATGAAACTCTAATATATTGTTGTCCGGTGCATCAGTCGCAGGTAAAGTCGTCATCAAAACTACGTTCTTAGGAGACGAAGAATTCTAGTAAGATGAATGACCAAAATGCGCATGGACCCGGACGATAGGCGTAGGGGCAGGAACGCCAAGTGCCATGTCTAGTCAATTTTCAACTACAGTAAGAACGCCAAGTGTCCGGTCAAGTTACTGCCCAACAACAGCAAATAAACTAATGGACTTGTACTTTATGCCCTCCCGCCATACACACCTTAGTGTCAACCTGCCTCCCCACTACAGAACTGTGTACTCGTATAATTTCAGAACTAGTGGGATCGCGTTTCCTTCTCCATGGTTTTTGTAAGTGTTATATATCTCGGCTCAGTATAACTCAGTATGGACGTGTACAGCGCACACACCTGCCGCATCATTTGGACAGCGTACCTTAACCCTTAACCCTTAACCCTTAACTCTTCTTTGGTCTTAGTAAGAGTGAGTCAATAACATTCCTTGGCGCAGGTTAGCAGCCTTATGCGGCATAAAATCTTTAGATGCTACAAAAACCAAATGCCACACACAGTGTTTTAGGCTTTATCCACCTCTTGGGATGGTTTTATGTGGGTTTATTCTGTTGGGCATGGCCAATTCATTGTGATGAAAGTCCAAAGTCCAATGTACTCCAGTTCTGGTTTCTGGCAAATATTCAAGTAAAATATAGCCCCAAATTGCAAAATCTAGACCAAGGCTACATGAAAACAACCCATCTCTCCTTTAAAAGCAAATATGCTTTCCCGTCAGGTCGTGCTCTGGATGAGACACGCGCCATTCCGGCGAGGGTCACGACCGGATGTTGCAAATATCATTATTCCTATTGTTTACGCAAGTCAGGAAGGTTGTGAGTACCGCTCGCGCTAATGGCGATACAAAGGGAAATGATGAAACACGTGAACTCTGATTGACCACACGTTAAGGTTGAGATACTTCAGAATGGCATAAAGGACAAACTAACTGCGCATGTGCAACTGAATGTGGCAGAGCTACGCTGCAGAAGGACTCTCCCGTCGCTCAACTTAAAAGCCGTTTTCGATTATCAGGTTCCGTGGTACAAAAATGTCTGTTCGTATTTACCTGATAAAAACTGTAGCTGATTAGATTAATATCGCAATGCTTTTTCCTGATAGCTTTATTCTGGCGTCACATGTTTGCTTAAAGCAGACTATTAATAGTTCTATGACAATATTAAGAGCAGACCCCAGCAATGTCCAAAATGCTTCAAATTTTGGCGTTATATTTATTTATAAACAATTGCAGGACTTTTTACACTAGCATGTCTTAAGTGAAAAAAAACAAACAATTTGTAATCCATATAAATTGTTTCTTTTTTTGCACTGACTTCACAACCAAACATTGGCCAGAACAAAAGAACATTTATCTGTGACATCATTTGATAGTAATATGAAAAATGAGAGAACATGACAAGAACCAACCCCCTTTACTCACACATGATGTGTCCCACTGTAGCTTAAAAGCTTGTATCATGGACATTTGTCTGCTCAACAGTACTAGGGTGATGCACTATTGAACTGAGACCCCCCGGATGCAAAATCCCCCCACTTATTGGAACAGTACCTCTACCTGTCAATGTTTTGAAGTTAGTCCAGCTTTAAATTTTGTGAACTTGCCTGCATTTGCATAAATAGAAATGCCTCGATTCTGGACAATGGCTTATTGGATGCCACTACATACATATGAATTGAAGTTGGAATCCCACCTGTATCCATATTAGTTTGGAATTCATTCAAGATCTAAAGTTTGTGTATTCACCTGATAAAATGCTGTAACTTTGGTTGTAGATTTATTGGTTGTGGCAATGTCACAATCCTACAAATCAAAGATAGATTGGCTGTTGTATTTATAACAGGTTAGGAGATATTCAACTTTTCAAGCGCTCATAATAAGCAAAATTTATCTCTTGCAGTACCAACGTTTGGACTGAGTCCATAGCTTTTGTCGGCACGCATTGGACTCAATGCGTGCCGAAAAATCTGTTAATCCGGATTCTTCTGCCTCAAACTATAGGTTCATCTTAAGTAGTTCGACAAGTCACAGCTTGCACTTAACGGCCAAAATGCTACTGCCTTTTTCACTGTTTATTGAATTGGCGGGTGTACAAACCTGTATATTAAACTTAATTTGTTTTGTCTATCCTTAATAGATTTGAAGGTATTGAACGTTTTAAATTCTAATTGCCCTTAATACAGATAAAAATCAAGCTAACGAATGTTTTTTTTTAAAAAAGCACAATTTCACTATAAAGTCAATCACCATGCCAAGATGTAATACTTTTCGGAACCGCATGACAGCAGTCTTAGGTCACGTTGTACTGGTGATTTTCCAGGCCAACAATCTCAACTGAATGAAAAGTAGAACCTCACTCTCTAGTCACATAGGATTTTATTTATTTTACATTTTATCGGGTATTAATTGCGATAATGTTTCCTTTGTCCACTGTCAACGCCCAACTGCAGCTTTACACTTATCCATCACCCCCCCCCCCCCGAAAAAGCACACACACACAAAAACATGCTTTGTCTCAGAACCGAATTGGCAATACAGTAACAAGTGTGGAATGTTGTCAACCTACCGATCTCCAGATTGTTTCGGGTATTCTCATGCGATATACCGGTAACAAAAGTCTCATATGTGAACTGATCAAATATTGTATGGTTTGGCTGGGTGAGGTTTTTTTTTTTTGTTTGCCTACGCAACAACTGTGTATGTTGCTCAAGACTATTTAGAGACTGGATTTGGACTATGAATGTGACTGAGGCATTTGGACTATGGATGTGACAATTGTGATTCTACAATATCTTATCCCATAGCTACGCATGTGGAAACATATAATTGTTCCCAAAATATGTATGGGACGATTTAATGACCAAAGTAAAATAAAAGAGATAACCCTATTGGTGTTGTTTAATTTGTAAGCCAATCGTATTACGTAAGACAGAAAAGAGCAACTGAAAGTTCTTTCTTGAGTGACATATCTTAGCAACGCAGTGTTGAAAATGAGCTAAATGGAGTCAAAAAGGCGGCTACAAGCACACTAAACTAAGTAGGTTTTTGACAAAAGCGTAGGATTTAACACTCTAATGGAGAAAAAATCTACATGGCCATGTCATGGGAATAGATTTAGACAGCACTCGTTTTAAACCGTTTACTGCTCACCAAAGGCCCGCAGTGAACGTTTTTAAACCTCGTGCTGTCTGATACGGCCATGTGGAATTTCCTAAGCCACCAAACTGTACAGCATGCTGTCACTGCTGAGCATGCGCAATGATTACACAGCAGACCCTCTTACCTTCTCTCATGAACTGATTGGAGCCAAGCCCCAAAAAACCCTAAACAAGGGATGGCAGACTAAGTATGATGTGCTCCTGTTGTAGTATGAAGCAAAGACGGTCCCTATGGCACAGCACATGGCTTTGAGCAAGGTACCACCATTTTGGTTCCCAGCATGCCAGACCATTGGAGGAAGAAGAGCACCGATCTTGCTTTCTTTTAGGATGTGGTTAATGGCCCAGATTTTCCTGAGTATAACAGGCATTGTACACGATCATGTCATAAAGCAGGGCTATGAGCTGCTTCAGAAACTGCCAACCCTTCCTTCCCTGCATTGATCTTCCTTGTGCTGACCACAACATAACCAAAACAAATACTGAAAAGAGTTTGTCTCTTGTGAAAGGACCTGTCCATGATGTCCTGTATTTCATCTGTAATCAGCATTTGTACAAAGTTATGATTTATATCCTTTTCCACCACCTAGTATACTTCAAAAGTGTTGTACTCATCTTAGGAGCTTTGCATAAAGTCGTGAATTTCATACATGCAGTATCGATAATTATAGGTTATAGTGGCTCAAAGGATGTGCTGACCGGCACATTCGGAAGTGCAGACGAAATGCTCAAAAAAACAAAATACTTTCGGAATTTCGAAGCACTCCATCTGAGTGAAGAAGAGGTGATTCACTCCTATGATTTGCAGGAGGGAAAAGTCTCTTTCATGGCTCTCATGAGAGAACTGAACAGGAGTGTCTCTCACAGGCACACTGCTAGACTGTGGAGGGACAATGTGATTAAATTCATCATCATGATGACGTATTATTCACGAACATCATATTAAAACGACTGGACACTATTTTGTCTGTTGCAAAGATGGTGTTGCCATATATCCATGCTGTTGATTGTCACAAGTATGCTCGCTACAGGCATTTTTATGTCCATCACATGAAGGACCTGAAACATAAACTGATAAAAGAGTTCCTACATAGTGTATATGTTCATTAAAACAAAACATGGCTGGGGCATGGTCCTGTAGATGCAGCAAGATTGGCAAAAGATTCAAATTAGATGGTACTGATGACAAAACAATGGCCAATGGCAAAAACGAAGTCATTCACATGCATTATGAAGAGGAGAGTCAAACATGCATCAGGAAATATCAAGAGGATCATCAAAGCCTCCACAAAAATCCCAATATTTATATAGACCATCTACATCACACCAGTCATCCCGATGGACACTGTTAGTGGAAAGGTGGTGCATCCTGATGTTAAACCAATACTCTGAACTCAACTCAGAACCTGATTTGATTTGACTTACAAAAATCAACAGGGGCCATATAGGAAAAGTAATATCTAATCAGCAACATCTTCAAACGAAGTACAGCAGACACATATTGCTTTTCAATTATAACATCATTATGTTTACAACCACAATACAGAGACACACCAAAAAAAAAAAAAAAAAAAAAAAATGAAACGAACAAACAAACAAAAAACTAAAGCAATTAGCTGTTACATATACAACATTTGGGTATGGTTTACAGTCTGAAAAGAATATTAGCTATGTATATAAATCATGTCTCATTTTACAAGGAGGGATATGTTGCAGTAGATGAGGCATGCTATATCTGATGCAGAACAGAAATCGTGCCCTTCGACTTCACAAGGACGAATAAAGAAAGGGCAGTTTCCGGGGGTTCATACATATTGATAAAAAATCTAGGATCTTCATTTTTAGAATATCAGTACTAAACTTTTAATGCTTTTAAACGTAGAATGTCATTAAGTTTCAATATCTTAAGCTTTTTAAAAAAAGGAAACGCATGCGCATTATACGAAGCACTAGATATGGGTCGAGCAGCTGCATTCTGTAATAAACAGATACGATCTTTACAATATCCCCCAGCAAGAATGCCAAAGTTCAAATGTGACAAGAACAGGGAATTGCTTATAATTATTCGGCTTTTTCTTCGGAAAGCTTATCACCAATTTTAAGCAAAAGCGCATTTCAGTTCAATGTACATAGAAACCAAGAAAATCGAATTGTACTGTTCTTGAAATTAAAGTTCCATCAATTTTTAAATCTAGTGTAAAAATTAGTCTCTTTTGTGAGAAATTAAATATCATGTATCTAGTTTTTGCTGTGTTTAATGAAAGTTAAATTTGGCTGCTACCCAACTATGGGCTTTATTTAATTCAATATTTATTAATTCAGAAAAGTAATCAGAAACAGATTCAAAAGGACAGAAAATTTTTCAAACTTTTATCACCATATGTAGAATGGTAACAAATTTTTATGTGACTTTGTTCATATCATTTGTATAGATTGTAAACAATAGAGGTCCCAGGACAGACTGGGAGGTATGAAGTAAAAGGTGGTTTCTTTGCTTGATTCAGTTTTGCTGCAAGCTAAGGCCCACTCTTAATGAAATATTAAATGAAACTGTTTTCCTCTTTCTTCCTTGTTTGTTGTTTGTGGTCATCAATGAAACAAATAAAAAATGCGGCCAAGGCTGCTTTGCTATAAATTAGTACTGGGAATTGATTTTATAATGTCCTGGGTTTTTCTGGGTATTTTGTTTAAAATTCTCAGGATGTGAATGATATTAGTTTCTTTTACCTCATTAAAGTTTTAATTAGTATCTTATTGTATATTTTTTCAAATTTTGTTTGAAAACATGGTACTGGGATTATATAATTGGGTGCATATTAATCTTTTATCAAGATTATCATGGAATAATAAAGATCTGAGAATACCATTTGTAATCCAGGCTAAATTTGTGAACTTATATTTATTGAATGTGAGTGTTTTCATAGGAAGATGCTAATTTTTTGCATTGTGTAATATTTAATCCATCTTCTTATAATTTCCATTCAGGAAAGTAAGAATCATTGCTCTCTGTTCATATACATAGAACAAATTTAAACAGAGGGAAATGACCAGTATCCAGCAATATGATACCAGATGAGCACACCTTTTCGGAGTTGGAATACTTACAAAAGATTTGGAAAAAGAGAGTGGCTGTTCTGTCAATAAGCCTAGTTGGCGATGTGATTTTGGGGTAGAAAACGGTAGCTAACATAACATCTAGGTATTCAGTGTACTTATGTCTTGCGTTGATATTCATGATTATCTTGTTTGCAATTTAAATGTTTCAATGGCAATCACGTCTAAAGTCGATCTACATAGGTCAGAGAAGTCGGAATTATCATAAGCATCCCAGATTCGTATTTTTCGTAAAAAGACCTTCCATTTAAGTACCAGTATGCCTATACCAGAGAGAATACCCCTGGTCAACACTTTTCTGGGTGCGCATTGGGCGCATTGCTGTTGACTCAGTCCAACATTTGGCACTAAAAGGGTTAAGGCACCATACAACGTATCCTATAACAAGGGTTAAGGCATCATACAACATATCCTATAACAAGGGTTAAGGCACCATACAACGTATCCTATAACAAGGGTTAAGGCATCATACAACATATCCTATAACAAGGGTTAAGGCATCATACAAAATATCCTATAACAAGGGTTAAGGCATCATACAACATATCCTATAACAAGGGTTAAGGCACCATACAACGTATCCTATAACAAGGGTTAAGGCATCATACAACATATCCTATAACAAGGGTTAAGGCATCATACAACATATCCTATATCAAGGGTTAAGGCATCATACAACATATCCTATAACAAGGGTTAAGGCATCATACAACATATCCTATAACAAGGGTTAAGGCATCATACAACACATCCTCAAACAAGTGAAATAGCAGTCCTGGCAGGTGACTGCAAATTGACAATTTACAGCAAAATTGACAATTCACAGCAATATCGTATGTTTGAACACAATGAAAAACACAAAAAGAGTTGCATATGTCGGACAATCAGGTGCCAAAATAATTGTATGTGTAAATACAAGTGTGATGCCACAAAAAGTACTACATGAGTAAATAAAGTGGCACTAAATAATTGCATATAAAAGAGGGTTAGGCACATCAAAGTAACCACTTGTAAGGAACAAAGTAAGGGTACACCACAAAACCATTTAATGCCGCTTTCAGTGGAATACTGCGACCAGGATACTAGTATGTGTAAGCCAGAATAAAGAGAGCCACATAAAAAAGAACGGGCGTGAACAATGAGCACCACAAAATAATTGAAGGTGTAAGAGTACCAAAGAATAATGATGCAAGTAAGTCCAGTAAAGTACCATGAGATAATTGAACGTATGAGTACAGTGAAGTAGCACGAAAATAAGTGCATGTACGAATACAATCACCAATACGTGCTTTTTGTATGGGAGATGATGGACATCTGAGCAGAAAACTAGAGTGATTCAATACAATTTGCAAAAGGTATATAAAAAAAGAGAGATTAAAAAAAAAAAACACACACACACACACAGCTGTAAACTTATGTACACGGCAAAGCAGGATATTGAAGATAGTCAGTTCTCCAAAGGAGTTCAAGTTCAATAGTATGTCAGGCCATTATATATGGATAAACGCTTATTATCTGTGTATAATGGATTTTATTAATGTATAAAGAGCTATTATTTGTGGACAACGCAGCATTTGAGTTCAGAATGTTGATGTTTATATTTGTGCCATATCAGCAGTTGAATAGCATCAAGACAGTCTATCCACGTGATACAGAAACAATTAAGAAAGTCCATGTTGAGAAATATAAACTCATTCTACCGCTGTGTCACTGCACACATTTTGAATGGAAGGCTGTCAATAGCCAAATTTGGCCTCCAAAAAAAAAAAAAAAAAAAAACTTGTCTTGTACTTTTGGACCATCTGCTTGCATCTACAAAGTCTTTGTATCTTCAAACAGGCACCTGCTCAAACTAAGCTTTGATCTCCATGGAAAATTGGCAGGTTTCAGCCCAGCGTTGGACCACAACCCCACAAGTAGACTGCCTAATATTATTATATTGGTCTCCCTCCATGACGACAGGAGAAGCATGAGAGAAAATGATGCTTTTAGTTTTGGTCATCGTCAGAGGGTTCGGTTCAAAAGTGGATGGCCAGAAGCATTGCATGAGAGGCTGCCAAAGGCTGTGGTGTGATGGATTCTTGTGGTGATGATAGATTCTTCTGGTGTGATAGATCCTTGTGGTGATGATGGATCCTTGAAGTGTGATTGACATAGACAGATGAGAGAAGAATTGTTCAGAAAGTGGCACAGGGAAGACTATAATAACAAGGGTCTAGAAGAGGTTCAGTGTCCAGAGGAAGAGGAACATGTAAAATGGTCTTTGGGTTTGAAGGGTGGCTTCCTGGGGGGGGGGGGGGGGGGGGGGCAGGAAAGGCACGAATAGGGTACAAGACTACCTGGTAGGGTGCTGGGAGAAAAAATTAATTGATAGAGCTTGATAGCGACAGGGTAAATTAAACTTTCATAATGCAGGGAGGAGAGGGA
This sequence comes from Hermodice carunculata, assembly GCA_964020975.1. Taxonomy (NCBI): domain Eukaryota; kingdom Metazoa; phylum Annelida; class Polychaeta; order Eunicida; family Amphinomidae; genus Hermodice; species Hermodice carunculata. The sequence goes on along the minus strand of OZ026623.1, from coordinate 7,732,486 downwards.
ATGGAGGTAGCCCTCATAAGGGCTACTGCTTTTATAAATTCCTGAGCCTTATACGAAGGGATAAGGTGTGTGACAGAAGTTTTTAAGGGGGGGGGGGAGGGGGACTACAGGCGATGCGTGTATGGGAATATTTATGGTCAGAGGCCCATCACAGCTGTGAGAGAGTGTTTGGTGGGCCCTTTGCCTCGGCTGCGGTCCTGGAAAACATGGCAGCACGAGCTGATTAACCATAGTTTCCCCAGCGTAAACTATTTTTCTTTTCTTTCCCTTACTTCTTTCTAGGCCACCTGTGTCACACAGGACCGGGCAAAGAACAAAGAAGCGGACAGTCACGGCATTATTATTATTATTATTATTATTATTATTATTATTATTATTATTATTATTATTATTATTATTATTATTATTATTATTATTATTATTATTATTATTATTATTATTATTATCATTATCATTATCATTATTATACAAAACATTTTGTTGCTGGAGAAGACACGGTTTTCATCAATAGCATATAAAAACCAAGTCATTTGAAACTGGTCAGTTCAGGAGATATCAATTTTAAGATGTCCTTCTATACGAACTGAATGCATACCTTCTAGGCATGTACTCTCAAGATGGAACACTCAAGATCAGTAAAAGAAAGACAGCACTTAAGAATTGCATGCAAGTGACCATTATATTTTGGCAATCAAAAGCAACAATACCCCTCCAATGTATTCGTTAATTGTACCAATGTGAGCATAGACTTCATGTATTCATTGCCAAGAGGAACATTTCGAAACATCCAGACATGATATTTTCACGGTTGGTTTGGTGTTTTGGAGGCCATACCAGATTGACATCTGGTCATGTCTATTGTAGATATGATATTCAGTATACTCACCATGATACCAAAATGGATACAGAGTTAGTAGTTAAGACCTTAAACCCCCAACTTCTCATATTAGTGGGATGCATATGATTTTGATAGTTCACAGTGGCCACACTAAATATAAAAAATGCCGACGTATGTAAACCCTTTGTGGAATCAATGAAATTAGTAGCTCCCATAAAATTTTCGCAAATAAAAATAGTCTAATGTGTTATTTGTTTGAACCACATAAGAAATATGAACGCGTTTAGATTGAGGGGTTTTAGGGAAGTTTTTATTTGTCATCATGTTTTCTGATTAAATGTTATAAATTACCCTTCTAATGCATAATATCGTTGTCGTTGTCGTTGTCGTCATCACCATTTGAACCCATGCCTTAACTTACTTGTGGTAAGAGGAACTATAGAAATATAGCAAAAAAAAAAAAAAAACAAAAACAAAAACAAAAAAAACAAAAAACCAAAAAAAATCCTGCAAACACTCAAACATAGTCTGTACAAACCCAATTGAAATGTTAATATTCGCGTGTATTGGGCGGAGGTCACGCAGAGAACCATGCATAAGTGCTAGTTTAGTATCTATTTTTACCAGTTTGTGCTGTAAAATGTTAATTGCTGCGATATCGTAAGAATTCTTTAGATGACGTGTCGTATCATTTTCCGATAGGAAAAAAGGAAAGAAAGAAACCTTAAGATTAACACATAATTGGTGCACCCTGACGTTACATGTAGTTGGAAGCAACCCATGGTGAATATTACGGCAGACACAGTGAATATAGCATTCCGAGCAATGGCGTTTCTGTTAATCTCGGTTTTGTTAAAACACAAAGGACGGATGTGCGTGCTTTCAGCGGTCTCCAGTTTTACCTAAATAGAAGGTAGAGAGCATTAAAATATCACATGTTGTCACCCATAAGGTATTTATATTCTCTCTCTCTCTCTCTCTCTCTCTCTCTCTCTCTCTCTCTCTCTCTCTCTCTCTCTGTCTCTCTCTCTATCTCTCTCTCTCCCTCTCTCTCTCTTTCTTTCTCTCTTTCTCTCTCTCTCTCTCTCTCTCTCTCTCTCTCTGTTTGTTTTGGGGGTACGGGTTGTTTTTTACTTCAAGCAAGCTACATGTGACTTGCTAAGACGCTCTGGTATTTGGCTACACACTGCGTCACATTTTCAAAAGGCCTCGCTTTGTAGGTTTAAGGAGGATTTAAAAATAGGGTCAGATTGGCAAAAGTGGCCAAAGGACTAAACTGTGCCGTTTTGCAAGTGGTGCAGCTTCGCTCGTACATAAAACCTTGTGTACTGCTTTTCATATCCCTCTCCCTTTAACAAGCAAAATCTGTTTACAGCGTACAGTTGGTAATCGAAGTGTGCAGATTGGGACTTGGCTTTTTCCCCAGTAATGGCTCTCTGTTTACGGGACCAGGGTGAGCAAGCGGCAGGCCATAATGGCTGCCATGTTGAAAACCAAACTGAGGTCGTCCATTTTTTTTATTTTTTTTTATAATTAAAAGGTGCTTTCAATTGAAATACATGCAAAGAGCAAATAAACATGTTTCTAATTGACCGGCAAATGTAGTGGTTGGGATTTCTTTGTCACCATACAGATCAGTGATTTCAAGACCTAATACCCCTCCCCCGCTCCACCTCAAAAAGTTAGCTTTTGAAAAGTATGTACAGTAAATATATGCCATTGCATTAAAGTCAAGCATACTGTTCTATGTCACACCAAAATGCTTTTTTTTTTTACCTAAAAAGATGCATTGAATTTTGTTATATTAAAGTGAGATTTTTACATTCGACACGATTCTAAAATACAGCAACCGAAATAGGTCCAAATTTACTGGTAGTTTTGAATGTCGTCTGCTTTCTCCATATCTGCTGCGCTTTCATTAACACAAATGGGAAAAAGCCTGACAACAGGCTGCTCGGCCTCAGGTCCACATACGTTTCGCTACCAGTTTCATTGGACACATCAATATACTGTATATTATATTTGAATCTTTTTGCCCAGGACCACTTCCTTGTCATCGTTACCATATTCCACAGTTTCAACTCTTTACACCCCATAAGCTAACTTGTCACTGTCTAACCTATAAAAATATGAAAGTGCTATAGTTCATATTGCACATGTTTTTTTAGAATTTTTACATAGACTGCATAAGCTCAAATAAATAACAGGGTCTTCAGTTGGTAACTACTCAGAACATTTTTAGGAGCCTGTACCCGTACATGTCTCTCTGAGTAGCACTCCTTGTCTGGCCTTAATATTCTGCAAAGACAGCCTACATAATAATAAATAAATATTAACGCGCGAAAATGATGAATTCGATAAATACATGAAGCGCTGCTTATAAAAACAGAGCTTTTTTATGATTAAAGAATACCTGTCAAACCAAACCAAACATATTTACTAAATTTGTGTCGTACAAGTTCAGATCCGGATGTTTTGACTTACCCCAGAACTAGTATGTGCCCTTTGTGGCTGGACAGCTTACCTTAAGTTTAGCATCTGCGGGTGTAAAGCTGAAATAGAAACAAACTGGGCCATTATTTCAGTTCTGTTGATAAAAAATAAACAGTTAAAGCTAGATCCGCTGTACAAAGCTAGGTGATTCCTAAGTAGTACTTAACAATGGATATCATGCACTTCAAATGTAAAATAAAACCCATGATGACACCTACTCCTCACTATGAAATTCTATACAAAGGACTATTTTGCTACCAACTCTGAGTGAAGTGTGTGACATTTGAACAAATACTGTCAACTTTGAGTATTTTTTTGCATTGATTAAATGTGCACTTGCGCATGTCAGGAATGAATGGTCATTAGCTTTTAAGTCAGAAAATGTAAGCATAATATAATTTTTCTTAACCAGGATCTAAGTACAATTAGGCAAACTTGTAACTGTGATAGGCCACTGCGTCCTACGAATAGCCCCTCGGGTTTAACCTGACAGAAAGCATGTAAGCCTAAAATCTCTTAAAGGTGAATGTTAAAAGAGAAAAACACCAAAAGATAAAATTAAGTAGCAAAACAGGCAAGTCTAAAATCTCTATAATTAATGAAGCAAAATTTTCTAATAATCTCTGGGCATTTGCAGCACAATTGGCAGAAATATTTGATCCAAAGTACATTTTTGAATCCTCTTGACTCAAGTTTATTTTAAATAAATTTGGTTCTAGATACAATGTCCTGAAAGTTTGAACAAATACAATTATATCTCAAATATGTGACAAAGATGTATTATATCTAATAGTTTCCACTATATTACTGTCACAGAAAGTACAGTTAACTACTTCAAAGCTAAACTCGTCAATTTCGTTATAGACTTTAATGCAAAACCTGTCATTAGTGACCCGAATACCCAAGTCCAGAAACATACCAGTGACGCCATCTGAATCGTTATCTTCCAACAGGATACCTTTTGGGTACAAATCTTTAGCAATTTCGCTGAAATTTTGAACAATACACGAGGAATATCATCAATATACCTTCCTTTGTTAAATATTTTTTTAGCCATTCGAAAGTCCTTTTTCATCATTTTGTCCATTTACTAAAATTCAAAGCAGGTTAAATATAAATTAGCAAGTGACGAGGAGCATTTACTACCCATTAGAAAATCTTTTATTTGTTGAAAAACCAATGGTCCACATTGAACGAAGGTATTAATATGCAAAAGAAACTTTATAGTAGCTAACAAAGTTGCAATAGTGTAAGATACAATGTTACTTTTTGCATATTTATTATGCACCCAATTAGCTTTCTTTGAATACATGAATTGATAGAAAATGTGTGGTTTAACATTATGTTTAAACATTTTACTGATTTATTCTGAAAGAGAACTTTTGATTTCATCTATAAGTGGATTCATGTGCAGTTTAAAAAAAAACGAAACATTTGAGAATTTTTGCCTTTTAAATCTTAATTTTAGATGCTAACTGGGAAGAATTGCTCATACTTCAAAAGCAATTTATTTCACAGTTTGTAGAAATTGCATTGCAGTATTAACGGGATGATTCTTAATTGCAGTGTAACACAGTGCTACTTGTTTTAAGAGTTGTTTTGTTGTCAATTTAAAGCATCAGCTATTCAACTTAATTGAAAAGCCTTTTTATATAACTTGGGTATCCAGAACGAAAGTAAAGAAATGTTGATGTTAAATTGCTTCCTATCTCATATTTATGTCTATCTATCAAATTATCAATGGATTGTTGTGTAATTTATACACATACATATTTGCGTAAACAAGGGCAATGCCCCCGCACATAGAAGCAGGCCATGCTGCTTGTGGACAGGTTGAGTTAATTGCAATCCTACAAAATAACAAAAGGCAGTCGCAGTTTTGTTGGAATATAAAAATATGTTTATGAAGGGTTTTCATGTAATATATGATGCAAGATCATATATATATATATGATGGAAAGTTCACTGTTCTTATATCCGTTTTCTATAATCATAAAATGGAGAAATATATTTCAAATTACATGTGGCGCTGTAAAATCTGGCCCTATAAATGTAAGGACAGCTTCAGTTATGACTTGGATTTCTTTCTTTCTTTATTTTTTTTATTTTCTTTTTCTTTTTTTTGGGGGGGGGGTGTAAAATGAAGTCCAGTTCCATTTATGGTACACACTACCATACAATTTTGCTCGTTCTCCTTAAATTTGTCGAAAGTATCCAGCTGTAAAATTACGTACCCTGAAAGTTTCTCCGTCAACTTTGCAGCATGACAAATTATTTTGAGTTAGCAGTGTAATGTGTTCTGCAGTGATAATGTGCCCCTAGTTATTGAGTTCCGTTCGGTGAGTTGGACAAAATTAATGTGCATGCGGTGCTCTTATACATTCAAACTAAAGTAATACCAACTGGGAAAAATACTGTTCGTGGAAAGGGAAAATACTTATAATATCAACCAAATTTCAAATATTTTCCGCAAAATATATGCAAGAAGCCGCTACATATTAGCCTGCATGCTGTACAGAATTGTTTTTTTTTTCTAATTATTTAGCATACTTTGATTTTTTACCTATGTTTGATCTGGTAACTGTCTTGTTACGTTCTGTGTGTTGTTGCGTGTATACTGTGCGTCTCTATCAGTCTGGACAGCCAACTTTTAGTATCTTGTTGTGCTGTTAGGCAATCCAAGATAAATAAATATGTTTAAACTAAATTGTATTTACGTGAAAAGAAATCTCTTCTGAGCCGGTTCAAGCTAAACTTCAATTTGACTGGACAACCAAAGATATAGTTAACACAATGTAATCGATTTTAAAACCTGATGCATTATAGTAGCATTAGATCAAATGAAACTCCAATGCCTCATCAGTATTGTCCTCTTTAATGCTTAACAGGTGTGATAAAACGATCCACAAAATGCGTTAAAAATCAATCAAAATGGAATTATATCTTCCATTACAAGACAGAGGGTAGTTAAACGTCAGTGAATTTTATGGCCCCAGTAAAAGACGTATGACTGTGGAGAATACGATATTAGCAGGGACTGAAGCATTAGAGCGCCAGATACAAAGGCCATGTCCTCAGATGAGAATTCGAAATAATCGATAGACTAATAATAAGATGACTTCAGGATTTTGCCGTCACAATGTCATTTGGTTTGATTGGAAACGACCTTTACGTATAACTTTAAACATCTTAAACACTACTCCCATCGTGCATGGAATAATAGCCCTGACCTTTTCATGCAATTTTTTATCCCCCTCACCTTCTCTTTGCCAGCAACTTTCTTCTGTACATCTGTGGGATAAATAAGAGTATAACAATATACAATGATGAATGAATCTTTATTAGCCGCACCTTCAACACATAGAAAAGGTATTTTGCCAAATACAACACAGTATATGCACAATACACACAATCCAACCTTACAAAAAGAAACAAAAAAATCTACAATGACGTTTATATAAATACATTACCTACGTTCATAAGTATCCCCTTATTGCAACAGTCTCATTTATATAATTTATCACAAGTGAAACAGTCTCAAAATCTTCACATTTCATCAAAAATAAAAATTTTTCTTCCCGACTCAAATTCTCAAAATCCACACAAATTTCGGACATTCCTTGCAATAGGTTTTTTCTCGGGTTAGAAAATTTTCCCAAACTATCACACAATTAAACTCATCCTCAATAGTCTTACAGTAATCACATGTTCTTTCCGAAATAGATGTTTTCACTGGTCTTCGATGTCTGCCTAATTCAATATGTAAATTATGTGCACTAGTTCGGAAGCGTGTTAAATTTTTTCTGTAGCTAAAATCCTTTAATATCAGTAAATATGATTCAATTTCGAATTTGGTTTTGAATTTAACGTATGTTCGTAATTTCTTGGGGGTAACGATTGCATGTTCATGGTATTTTGCCACTGTGCCAAAAATCTTTCTTTTAATAGACAATTTATAATTCCAGGAGAATTTTTTTTTTAAATCGTCGCTACCGTGATGCCAAATATCCTGACATCCGATTATGGTAAAAATATCTTTCAGTGAGGCTCTCCAATGTGATTTACTGGGTGACATTTCATAATAACACCGATAAACATCGTGTAACAAACTCTCGGGGTTAACATTCTCCATTCGATACCAATTTTTACAGACACGTGTCAAAACCTCTAAGGAATATGGATATTTTCCTATTTCACTTAATACAGCGATATTACACGCTTTCGTGTTGACACCCAAAATATATTTTAAGTAATTTACAAAAACTTTCTGAAATTCTACTTTGAAGTACAACTTTATATCATCAGGTGAGATACACTTAGACGGAGGGATTAGATAGGCACCCCATATCTCACAACCGTACAGAAATATTGGTGCGATGAGTTTGTCCAAGAAATCCAAATATAATCTTACATCAGTCTGTACACTATACAGAATTCTTTTTAGCCCTCCAAGAGCCTTTTTTGCTTTACTACATATGTGCTTTATAGCACCATTGAAATTGCCATTCGAGCTAATTTCTATTCCTACATAAGTATACTTGTTAACAATCTCCAGCACTTGGTTTCCTATTATTAAACTGCTTACAAATTTTTCTACCCGACTTATTAAATATGATCACCGTAGACTTTTCTTCATTTTTTCTGAGATTCCAATTTTTTGCAATATTCTATCAATCTATTTAAACAACACTGTAAACCATTTTCACTTTCCGAAATAAGAACTAAATCATCTGCATATAGCAAACAGCTGAATGTTTCTTTGTACAAAGTGACTGGACAACATTCCTCGGTAAATATATTAGGTAAGTCATGAAGGTATAAGTTGAACAAAGTTGGGCTTAAAACAACCTTGTGATGCCTCTTTAAAATGACACAAGCCGTTCTGTGAGAAATGGGTAGACATCTGAATATATCAAATTAGGTATATAAATAGCAAAGGAGGTTCGGTAGGGGCTCCTTAACACTCGTGTAAAAACCAGAATTAAAAAGTTACCATATATATATATATATATATATATATATATATATATACATACATACATATGTGTGTGTATGTGTGTGTGCATCCTGGGCATCCGGGCGGTAAAGAACTGCAGCATCGAATACTATTTTTCCATAGCTTTAGAAGGGGGCAATCCAGAGTGTGTCCGGGTCAATGATCTCGATACATCCGTTTTTAAAGCCTGGTACATATGTAAGGATCATCGCAGTTTGTCCGTTGATTAATGAGTAAACAAATAAGTAAATCACTTATAAAAGAGGATCAAGCCAAGTTGAAAAGAAAAAGGAACAACATTGTAATCTAATGCTTTAATTCAGAAACGTTCGGCACGATACTGATAATATGATATGAGAATGTTCAGACTTTGAAGCAATTTCAATTGAAATTATATTTGAGGGAGAACATATTTTTCTTAAAAATATTACGCAAACCTTATGTAACAATATCCGTGGTGAAGAATTTACGTTACATAACACATGGCGACACTATAATGCAGCGTAAGCATGTCCAGCCATACCAAATATAAGAAAAACACAAAATAAGGAATATGATCATAGATTTGCATTGTTAAAATATAATGCAATATTTACAGTGTTGGTTTTATTGAGCACGGAACGGCCCGGTTTTCTCGTTCAGGCTGTCGTGTGTAGCAACTTGCAGGCCAGTGTTTCGAAGATTTAGTTGCTGCAGGTAGCCCCACTATTACATGTAGGACCACTTTTATGTAGGCCCACTATTATGTAGGACCACTATTTTGTAGGCCCGCTATTATGTGGTTCAAATGGACCTCGTCTTGAAGTTTGTCGAGGGTTGAATCAGCTAGACTTGCACGTAGCTAATGTCGACTACTTTTTACCACTTCTGCATATTAAACTTTCGTTGTTGTTGCTGTTGTTGTTGTTGTTGTTGTTGTTGTTGTTGTTGTTGTTGTTCTTCTTCTTCTTCTTCTTCTTCTTCTTCTTCTTCTTCTTTTTCTTCTCCTTGTCTTTTTAGGGGGGGGGGGGGTTCATTGAGTTGAGTGTTTTGTTGGTTGGTCTGTTGAGCGGGCAAGAAAGCCTTGCACATCCAAGAAATGAAGTCTTCGCTCATGGCCTGATCTCATTACGAGGTTGCATGTGTCTTCCTGGCTTTTTTCCTTTCTCTGCTGTACCCCCTCCCCCCCCCCCCCTCCACACACACACAGACATGTAGCAGTCGACGAGCTTAATGAAATTCCGCAAAATTGTTTGATATATAGAATAACCATTTTCTCATAGCGATGACACGCCGGCCCTTTGTTTCGAAGTAGGCATAGAAGGCCCGCAGCGAACGATGGACGCAGCCGCAGAAGCTGGTCCAGCAGCGCAGTCGGCTCTGCTATTTGCTCTCCACAGCGGCCTTCTTTTTGATCTCTGTTCTCCCATGGAATACAATTTACTGCACACTTAAACCTTTCTGGAATATTGCAGAGAAAGTTCTGCCCTTCTTCCATATATTTATAAACATTAAATGTAGCCTCAAATCTTCAAAAGAAAAAAAAAACTTTTTGATCAAGTAACTGCGCGGTTGGTCTTACGATCTGTAATGTCACTTTTGATGCGGGGTCAACGGCTTTCCTTGCGGCCTTTTAGGCACAAAAAGTCCCGGCAGCAGGTTAAGGAAATCCGCCGTCGATAAACTAGCACCGAAAGCGTTAGAATGCAAAGGCCCGCAAATATTTCCAGATTCCAAAACATGTCGTCGGTTTCCCTAAGAAGGAATACATTGTATGAACACATCTTAGAGTCCTGCGCGCTGTCAGATGATGTAGGAAACATACATTGCGAGGGTGTTATACGTCATGGAGGCGGCAAACCAGGGGTGGCAGAGCTTTGACTGAACCACAGGTTCAACCAGTTGATACCTCAAAAATCACAAACCGGTTCGAACCGGAGCTTGAACTGCGGTTCGAATGGGCGGTTTAGATCGATTTACCCTCTCTTTATAAGTCACCAACAATCGGTTAGGGCAGAACAGTGTTAATAAAAATGAACACGCATTGGTTATTTTAAGCTGGGCCAAACATGTATTGTATCATGCCTTGATAAGTTCTTGACAAAGCGGCACTGTTTGAAGAATTTGTCATACACAATCGCTACATATCTTGCCGAGCACGTCAAGAACAAAAAGGTCGTAAAAGTTCACCTCAGTATAAATCAATAAATGTGTAAACTATACCCGCATACTTTGCGCACGTTTTGTGATAAAAAAGACTTGTGTCTTAAGGAGAGCCGCGAGCAGGTATAGCGACGCCTAACAGGAGGTCCGTAATTTTGACATTTTTTGACAAGAGCGAACAAAAATGAAAATATAAGCTTTACCGAAAAGATTAGGTTTTCTCTGGTGGGACTGGGGGGTTGCTGAAACATCTGAAAGCTACCCGTTCTCCTTCGACAGAATTGAACGCCCAGGATGCAGGGACACATGTAATGCATATAAAATGGATATTTAGTGATAAGTAAAAGTTTTGTTTTTAGGAATTTTGTTCATGTTTTCTAATGTTTTTGGAGTGTCGGTTCGACCCGGTCCATGGCGTGTTGTCGAAGCTGTTCAGTAAAAGTGAACCGGTTCCTATCTCTATGGCAAACATATTTGCAGGTAGAATATATGAAATCACACTCAAAGGTTAAAGGAAAAGTTGCCACAATGTAACAAATATACATTGTAACATTTAGATATGTATCATCGATAGCATGCCAATAAAAGAAAAAATATAAAATTACCATTTTTAATATTAATATCATGGTAATACCATACGGTAAGTCAGTTGTACATGTATTATAATTTTGTACACATGCATACATACATACATACATACATACACACATACATACATACATACATACATACATACATACATACATACATACTATTTATCAACAGTACACGGAGAGCCGAAACCGCCTTACAGCAACGATACGTCAAGTAAAAGAAGACTATTACACATCGGTTATTGAAGAAAATAGACTCAACCCTAAGACACTATGGAAACATCTTTAATCGGTATTGCCAAATAGTAAATCTCCCCTACCCACAGAATTATTTGTTGATGGCAAAAATATTTCAAACCCAAAAGGAATAGCCGAAAGTGTTAAAGAATATTTCACATCTATAGGTCGGTCGCTTAATACAAATACAACAAATACCGAGACTTTTAATTTTAATACTCGATTAGTTGACACTGACAATTTCAAATTACCCATTTGAAATGAAAGTTATGTTAAAAATTATTGAACAAATAACAGATTAGAAAGCTGTCGGACTTGATGGCATTGGTCCACGATTGCTTAAAGCAAGCCTGGATGCAACATTACCAAACATAACATTCATTCTGAATCAGTCTCTTAGGACTGGGATTGTCCCAGATGATTTTAAACTCGCCAAATTTACTCCAATATATAAGTGTGGTCCCACGGACGACAGGAACAATTATCGTCCTATTTCAGTTTTAACTGTGATCAGCAAAGTCCTAGAAAAAGTTGTGCATGAAAGTCTATACAATTTTTTAAATGAAAGAAATTTCCTAGCTAAACTTCAATCCGGATTAAGACATCTCCATTCTACCTCTACAGCACTTATTGAACTCTACGATGAACTTTTAGAAAATATGAATAACGGCAAACTCACTGGTGCAATTATGATAGACCTACGGAAGGCCTTCGACACCATAGACCATGAGCTTCTCTTGGCTAAGCTCAGGGCCTATGGCGTCAAGGGCTTGGCGCTAAAGTGGTTTGAATCATATCTGCGTAACCGGAGGCAATGTGTCTCAATTGGCCGTACCTTGTCAGATTCTCTTCTGATTACCACAGGTATCCCCTAAGGGTCAATAAAAGGCCCTCTTCTATTTCTTATTTTTATCAATGACTTGCCAGATGTCACATCATTCACATGCCCATTTATATGCCGAAGACACTAGTGTTACCGCTTCTGACAACTGCGTTTGGAGCTTAGCACTGAAATTGAACACTGATATGTCCAACCTATATGGTTGGCTCTGTAAAATAAAAATGACTCTGAATATTCCTAAATGTTGCTGTATAATATTTGTCACCGCTCAACGCTTATCCAAAATAGACCAACTGATTTTAGAATAGAGATAAATGAACAGGCCATTGCCCAAGTAAGAGAGACCAAGCTACTAGGAATCACCCTTGATTCAACTCTAAGCTTCCAACCTCATGTAAACCAGTAATGTAAAAAGATAGCCCCAAAGCTTGGTCTGTTGAAAGATCTGAAGTCTTTCATCTCAATGAAATATGTTACCATGTTGTTCAATGCCATAGTTAAACCACATTTTGACTACTGCGACATTGTCTGGGGTAATTGCAATAAAGACACGTTTGAAAAGATCTTCAGGATGCAAAAACGGGCAAGTCGCATTCTAACTGGCCCACCTTATTATGCACCATCTGAACCACTTTTCAAGCAACTTCGTTGGAATTTCCTCGCCAAAAAAACACAGAGTTCCATAAACGTGTCCTAGTTTTCAAAGCGCTGAATCGCTTAGCTCCAGGCTACCTTCGTAATAAGTTAGTATATACCAGTGAAGTCACCAGCCGACCTACCCGTTCCACATCAAAATGCCACCTTTATATTCCAAAACCCAAAATCGACTCTTACCGAAACAGTTTCTCGCACTCAGGCCCACATTTATTGAATTGTCATCGCGAAATTGTACGGCTAGCGCCTTCATTTGCTCTCTTCAAAACCAGATATTGGGGCCATGTAAACAGATCTACAAGAACCATTGTGTACATTTTAACTTTGTTCATGTATGTTACCATTGTATATATATTGTATCTTATGTATGTATTGTATATTGTACGTTTTTTTAATTGCAGGGCCATGATGGAAACTAGCTGTAAGCTAATCATGTATTACCCTGGATAAATAAAGTTGTCTTATCTTATCTTATCTTGTACAAACATACATACATACATACATACATACATACATACATACATACATACATACATACATACATACATACATACCAGTCTAGTAGGAAAATGGGGTCCCCATGCACCCTATTGATATATTTTTTAAACTTACATATTCTTAATCCTCAAGATGTCTAGTAAAGGATTTTTGATGTTCCCAAGTCGAAATTTTGTCCCATGAGTCTCTTGGGCGGCCATTTTGGTGGCCATATTGGATTTTCGATAAAAGTCCATCACATCCATAACTTTTGAATGAGACATTGTATAGAGACAAATGATCCCATTTTTCTGTGTAACCTTGCCATGGAGAATTGATACAGGTGGTAACCTTTATGATTTGAACAAGCTTATACATTTAAACTAAACAAAATGTCAAATATTTTGGAAATATTGGCAAAATCCCCCAAGGGGACCTCCATTTCCTCTTTAACTAGAGGGGGCAACAATAACTTGCTTTTTAGGTATACATTTGTGTTTACTTGTATGTATGCAAGTATATATATATATATATATATATATATATATATATATATATATATATATATATATATATATATATATATATATATATATGTATATATACATTTATATATATATATACATATATATATATACATATACATATATATATACATATTTATATATATGTATGTATGTATGTATGTATGTATGTATGTATGTATGTATGTATGTATGTATGTATGTATGTATGTATGTATGTATGTTGTTTATATGTATTGGGAATGTTCTTGCATTGCATGATCTATCAACTATTGCACTCTGTATTTTTTCCTGTGCTTTTTGTAGAAGTAGCTAGAACTGCATTTGATTGGTGATGGTGACCATACAGTACAGGTACATGTATATTATGGTGGTGGGGGTTGATGATGCCCAAGTCAAAGAAACACAAAAGTGATACCAGCAGCATTGGTGGGTCAGAGATACCACAGATACCAAAGCCCCCCCCCCCCCTTCTGTAATTTGCATCTTGCATGTGACAGGTATTGAGCACCTAGATTTCACCCCACTGAGTCAGCCCAAGGGGTCTGCCACTGAAAAGTTGACTTAGCTACATAGCATTTGTGACAGACGTATTGCTGAGCCTCCAGACTCACCTTATCGTATTGAGGATGTCTGTAAGCGCATTCCAGACAGTCTCTCTAGTGCAGATTTAGATACAATAGGTTACTATCGAGACTGCTACCAAAACTTTACTAAAAACCTGAAACGTTTGAAGTGTCCTACCACTTCTGATGATGCCTCAACATCACGCTCACTTCATAAACAACCTTCATCCTCTGTCCTGAGGCCATTCACTCCAGAAGGTATCTTTTGTGCAAAACTCGAAGTGAAAGTGTCTGGAAGAACTGAACGTTGTATTAAGTTCCCAGTATTCAAAGATATGGATGGAGGCTTGAAGGTACCAACATGGAAGCAGATTAAGTCCAGAGCCTTAGAACTTGGATTACTTTCTCTACATGGCATGGTACAAGGAGAGGACCTGTCTGCTATGGAGACCAATTTCCATCAGTCCTGTTCCTGATCATTTAATTGCACGCACACCAACCATCCACGTAATAAAGCCCAAACTATAAACCATTCCACTGATACACAGCAAAATCTAAAGGCTGCTGCACACTTAGAGGCTTTCGATGCTGTGCTTCATTTTGTTCATGATGTAGTGATTGGGCAAAACAAGGTCTTGCAGCTTGCAACAGAGCGCCTTCTCTACATTCAGGAGCTAGTGAGGGATGGTTTCCAAAATGCAGAGTATAGGAGTGAGAAATTGGAGACCAAACTTTAGAACCATGACATTCATGAGTCGATTGCATTTGCAAAAGTCAATCCAGGTGATAAAGGCTGCATTTCCTATAACCTGGTATACAATGCTATCATATCTGTCTCAGATGCTGTTACCTATGCATACAGCTCGACAAATGTCCTGGAAGAGTAAAGAAAGACTTTTTAGCATCATAGAGTTGGGTCTCAGTGCATGATACAAAATAATTACGAAATTTGAAAGACTTACTGCATTGATAAAAAGCTGACAACATATCAGAGTGAAAGGTCATGTCCTACCTGGCCTATAGAGGGCACAACAGGTCTGGTCTTCTCACACTTGTCATCTAAAATACCAGAGATGAAGAAGCTCAGGAACTTCACGATGTCAGGTGGAATGAGTTCTTCTGATGACTTGACCTCCAGATCTTCAGCTTTAGGTGGCCAGGGAAGATACTTTGCTTCACTGAATGCCTGCTGTAAAGCAACAGGGCATCCTCCTCATACTTGTCTTTGGAGCCCAGCTTGTATGCATAGGCAACAGCATCTGAGCAGATGTGTTAGCATTGTATACCAGGTTATAGGAAAGCCTTCATCACCTGGATTGACTTCGGCAAATGCAATCGACTCATGAATGCCATGGTTCACAAGTTTGGTCTTCAATTTCTCACTCCTGTACTCTGCATTTGGGAAACCGTTCATCTCAGCTCCTGCATGTAGAGAAGGCACAATGGTGCAAGCTGCACAACCTTGTTCTGCCCAATCACTACATCATGAAAAAAATGAAGCACAGCATTCCAAGCCTCTAGGTTCATAGTTTGGGCTTTATTACGTAGATGGTTGGTGTACTTGCAATTAAATGATCTGGAACAGGAATGATGGAAATTGGCCTCCCTAGCAGACAGGTCCTCTCCTTGTACCATGCCATGTAGAGAAGCTAGTCCAAGTTCTAACGCTCTGGACTTAATCTGCTTCCATGTTGGTTCCTTCAAGCCTCCATCCATATCTTTGAATACTGGGAACTTAATACAACGTTCAGTTCTTCCAGACACTTTCACTTCGAGTTTTCCGCAAAAGATACCTTCTGGAGTGAATGGCCTCAGGACAGAGGATGAAGGTTGTTTATGAAGTGAGCGTGATGTTGAGGCATCATCAGAAGTGGTAGTACACTTCAAACATTTCAGGTTTTTAGTAAAGTTTTGGTAGCAGTCTCGATAGTAACCTATTGTATCTAAATCTGCACGAGAGAGACTGTCTGGAATGCGCTTACAGACATCCTCAATACGATAAGGTGAGTCTGGAGGCTCAGCAATACGTCTGTCACAAATACTATGTAGCTGAGTCAACTTTTCAGTGGCAGACCCCTTGGGTTGAGTCAGTGGGGTGAAATCTAGGTGCTCAATACCTGTCACATGCAAGATGCAAATTACAGAAGGGGGGGAGGGGGCTTTGGTATCTGTGGTATCTCTGACCCACCAATGCTGCTGGTATCACTTTTGTGTTTCTTTGACTTGGGCATCATTAACCACCACCACCACCATAAATATATATGTTACCTGTACTTTATGGTCCCCATCACGAAGCAAATGCAGTTCTAGCTACTTCTACAAAAAGCACAGGAAAAAATAATATACAGAGTGCAATAGTCAATAGATCATGCAATGCAAAAACATTCCCAATATATATAAACATATATATATATATATATATATATATACATATATATATATACATATATCATGTTCGGGTCGATCTCAGTACATTAACAGACTTTGATGTATGCCATATCGGCTAGGCCTTGGCAAAACACAGGAAGGGTGCTATATGCACAACGTTATAGAACTCTTCCGGGAGTACCTATAACCGGAAGATTTCTATAACTAGACCGGAAATGATGTAGTCCTAGTTCAAAACGCAGCGTCTGCTAGGCGTACGTTGTCTTCAAGTCGCTAGATCAGGCTTCAATGGTGTTATTTGAACTTAATCGACACAAACATGAGATAAAAAAGTTATAGTATACTTTGTTGGCGATGTGAAGTATATGGACTCGCACAGGATACCATATAGCAGAACTCGTTCTACTATATGGCATCCAGTGCTCATACATATACGTCATATCGCCAACAAAGTATACTATAGTCTATAATATATATATATATATATATATATATATATATACATATGTATATATACAGAGATACATATACATGTATACTTGCATACATAAAAATAAGCACGCATGTATACCTAAAAAGCAAGTTATTGTTGCCCCCTCTAGTTAAAGAGGAAATGGAGGTCGCCTTGCAGGAATATGCAAACATTTCCAAAATATTTCACATTTTGTTTAATTTACATATATAAAGCTTGTTCAAATCATAAAGGTTACCACCTGTATCAACTCTCCATGGCAAGGTTACACAGAAAAAGGGGTTCATTTGTCTCTATACAATGTCTCATTCAAAAGTTATGATTAAGATCTACTTTTATCGAAAATCCAATATGGCCACCAAAATGGCCGCCCAAGAGACTCATGGGACAAAATTTCGACTTGGGAACATAAAAAAAATCGTTAACTAGACATCTTGAGGGTTAAGAATATGTAAGTTAAAAAATGCATCAATGGGGTGCATGGGGACCCCCTCTTCCTGCCCAACTATACATACATACATACATACATACATACATACATACATACATGTATCTGTGTTTGTATGCATGTATGCATACGTTCTCTACACTCATTTTGATATTTTCCCCAATAATGGGACCAATGGCATCATTAAAGGTTATGGACGGTCACCATTGACAGGAATCAAAGGGTTTATATTAATGTTAATTACTTGTGTCGTAGTTATAGCTTAAGCCCAGTTATCAATGAGAGAGAGAGAGAGAGAGAGAGAGAGAGAGAGAGAGAGAGCAATGCTGCGACGTACGAGTGGGCTCCTGCTGTCTAGTAGGGGCTCTAAATTACCTGTTATGCGGGCATTGACATAATATTTTCCTGACGTGCAAGCAAAGGATTGTGGGATACAAACAGAGATCTTGCGTTAATTTTTCTAAAATGCAATGATGTCCCTCTCTGTCACCTTCCCCTCCCCCGCAACCCTGTATATCTGTATGCCCCCCACCCCCACCCCCAAACCCTGTATATTGTAGTTCTGTATTTGTGCGCCACAAAATGCAAGATGTTCGTATTTTGGTAAAGCCGGAAATTTGGTTGCAGGTTGCATGGTTCAACAGCTTCAAGACAGCAGATTAGGACACAATATCAATTTCTAATACCATCTTTTAAAGTTTGTGGTCATGAAAGCCCCTGAGTATTTATGAACAAGTGAAAAATAGGCTGCAAAAATTGGCAGTAGGTCGAATTAAAGTTTTTTTTACGAGTGATTTAGTAAGTGTGTTTAAACAACAGTGGTAACTTTAACATTTTATACAATAAGTTTTGATCACGCCTGATACACACGACTTCCTAGCCGCTCAATTTTACCGGTGATTCTTCAGCGTTGGAGGTAGTACATGACACTTATACTTTGTCATGATATTGGTTAATAATATCAGATCTTGATGCTACAGCTTACTCTGAAACATTATAGCATTTGTCCCAAAAGTAGGACAAAAATGAGTAATCGATAATGATTATTGATTGATTATTAGTTTATGTGATAATATGTACTTCAAAGTGTGACACAAATTTGTGCAAAGCTTTATAGAAATGTGTGTATGCTTCCGATACCTCAAACGTGGACCTCCAACGTAAAAGCGTGGCCTTGTTCATGGACAGATTTGACAAATTTGGAATGTCGAACATGTTATCTTTCTCCATCAAACAGCGTAACAATATGCAATACCGGACATGTTGAGGACGGTCTGGCACGAGGATTGGCCAATTACCTGGCACAACTAGTCACCGGGGAGCACACGCAACACAACAGATATGTAGTGGAAACTATCATTGGCATCTCGTGGCCAACAAAAAAAAAAAAAAAAAAAGACAGGCGCTTACATTTTCCTCATATTATTTTGTTTCTCAACCGATGTTTGGCATACACTGGAGTTCTCTGGGATGGATGCACACAGGCCGACAAAGATTGACTTGAAACTGTTCAGCTGGTGGCACCCCTAGTTGCCCCACGGGCGTTATCCTACACGAGTTGCTACAAATTTGGTGTAAACAAATGAGCGCTCTTGAAGCCAGGAAATACATTTTATAATCGTCTTTTCCCATTAGCTGTTCCTGAATTGAATTTACGCTCTCTATTAGTAGCAACCTACATACTTGTTGTCACCCAAGCGAAGATGAAAATGGGTTGCAACCAACAGGTTGCAACCAACTGAACAATTACATCCACGATATATATATATGTTGATTTTCCATCATGTTCATGTGGAGAAAATTAGAAAATTATTAACCTTTTTCTTTCAGCGTACTAAATATGCTCTGTTCAGGAACAAGTTACAAAATAATAACTCTTGTACATTTTAACCTTCACACTTTGTTACTGGGAATTAAAGGCAGAGGCTTTACGGCAAGTAAAAATGAGGACAGGTTTAAAGCCGTTCATAAACCCTTTGAGAGCTGGGAAAAGTTTGAAATTAATACACCTGGCATTGCTGGGATATACTTACATTAATTTCACACATCCTTTGAGCCACCTTCCAATTTCTTTTCCTAATTGTGGTCATATATATATATATATATATATATATATATATATATATATATATATATATATATATATATATATATATATATATATATATATATATATATATATATATATATATATATATATATATATATATATATATATAGTGTTCTGACCTTATATAATTGACTTGCACATATACAAGAGGCTCTGATTTAGGTTGGTGAGCCTGCCGGCCAAGAGCTTTTGTGCATAAAAATATGTTTAAACCAATCTTATTAACAGTATCGCACGAAAAGTTCTAATGCCTAAAGCTCTTCTTGCGTAGCCCTCTGCGTCTATACGCAATGGAAAGAGTCGTTCAGTTCCAACGGAGACAGGGCTATAATATCCCATTTGTATGGTACCTTCTAGGTTCGTTTCCTGATTAGTCCATTTAGCTTAATATTTGTGATGAGTCAGCAAAATATATCATATGTCAAGTGACCACATCTGGCTACGGCAAATAGTGCCAAATTCAGAAGTTACTGCGTAGTTGTTGAGCTGTGACCCCCCCCCCCTCCCTCCGAATAGCATTTGTCATCCCAGTCCTTGAGTTATTTGTTACCATTGTATATTACCCTTTGCATATATAACTGTCTTTACTATTGTTGACCTGCGTTAGAAACGGCCATCATGTTCATCTTTACATTCACCTTCATGTGTGGAATTTGTGTAGACGGGGTTCGTGTGCTTTAGCTCATGGCGTGTGGGGCAGGTAACCTCTGAAGCTCACGGAGCGCAAACATGCTTTAGCTCATGGCCTGTGGGACAGGTAACCTCTGAAGCTCACTCAGCGCCTACATGCTTTAGCACATGACGTGTTGGGAAGGTAACCTCTTAAGCCCCCTGAGCGCCTACATGCTTTAACTTATGGCGTGTGGTTCAGGTAGCCTCTGAAGCTCACTCAGCGCCTACATGCTTTAGCTCATGGCCTGTGGGACAGGTAACCTCTGAAGCTCACTGACCGCCTGCATGCTTGAGCTCATGGCGTGTGGTTTAGGTAACCTCTGAAGCTCACTCAGCGCCTACATGCTTTAACTCATGGCCTGTGGGACAGGTAACCTCTGAAGCTCACTGACCGCCTGCATGCTTGAGCTCATGGCGTGTGGTTCAGGTAACCTCTGAAGCTCACTCAGCGCCTACATGCTTTAACTCATGGCCTGTGGGACAGGTAACCTCTGAAGCTCACTCAGCGCCTACATGCTTGAGCTCATGGCGTGTGGGACAGGTAAACTCTGAAGCTCACTCAGCGCCTACATGCTTGAGCTCATGGCGTGTGGGACAGGTAACCTCTGGAGATCACTCAGCGCCTACATGCTTGAGCTCATGGCGTGTGGTTCAGGTAACCTCTGAGGCTCACTCAGCGCCTACATGCTTGAGCTCATGGCGTGTGGTTCAGGTAGCCTCTGAAGCTCACTCAGCGCCTACATGCTTGAGCTCATGGCGTGTGGTTCAGGTAACCTCTGAGGCTCACTCAGCGCCTACATGCTTGAGCTCATGGCGTGTGGTTCAGGTAACCTCTGAGGCTCACGGAGCGCCTACATGCTTTAACTCATGGCGTGTGGTTCAGGTAACCTCTGAGGCTCACTGAGCGCCTACATGCGATCGTGTTTTTATAACTGCTGTGTCTGATCCACAGAGGTTAACTCTTTCAATGCCAATCACGTCTAAAGTCGATCTAGCTCATGGCGTGTGGGACAGATACAGCCTATGTCAAAGTTTTACAGAGGAACGTGAGCATATGGACAATGGTAATTCCATATGTATATAGGTTAGACAGGGACAGGTTAGCTTATGGAGAGTAAAGAGTTCGGACTGCGGAATAGGGTATTGACTACCAGGAAGTGGTTCTGGGCAAAAAGACACAAATACAAAACAGTGAAACTAGTCTGAAATATCATAAGGGACTCAGATTCGTATTCTTCACAGCTAGACCTTCTATTCAAATACCAGCATGCCTCCAGTTCCAGAGAAAATATCCCAGGTCAACAGCTTTTCCCGGTATTTTTGGGTGCAAATTGGGCCGCGGGAAAGTTGTTGACTCAGTTTAAAATTTGACACTTAACAATATACAAATATAAGGCACATGATTCGTACTTTTGAAATCGGGTTATCTATTATTCTTTACTTGTGGTTTTAACTTGTATGTATTTTCCGAGTACTGATAGCTACAGCTCCAACCAAATCATCATCGGCTCAGAAATGCATCAATGGAATATCCACGTGTCATGACTTAAGCTTTTTCAAGTTAACATATTTCTTTTATTCGTTGTCAAATATATCACACTTTGCCATAACATAAAGACTCCAATAACTGCCACAAACAAAAAAAATTGCCGTCTATATTTGTGTTCCTTGTTCAAGACTTTTGACGTACTAGATATCCCTTTTGTTCAATTGCAAGCCCTTCTAGGTCTACTTATTTTTGTTTGCCTTCAATGACAGGGTATGTTACCATGGTCACGGTGTCATTTCCTGTAATCTGAGTTTGCCGTAATCTTCTGCCTTATTAGTGCAATATGCCGGAGGGACTTTTTATGTTTTATATTTTTTCCACCAATACCACTGGCATTCACTTTGTCTGTCTATAATGCGAGTCTTTTATGTGTCAAGGTAAAAGAAAATACCCTATGCATTAAGGAGACTCTGAGAGTAACCAGTTCAGGTTACAATCATGTTGATAGTTTCATGTTGTCTACCATATCACTTTGTATGCCACTGAGACCATGTTACATTTCTGCAACCAGACCGTTTTCATTTTCAAATATTTTGTTGACCATGTGACTTTTATGCTCATTCAACCACTGCTCCATGTACTGCTCTTAATAGCAGCTTTGATTGTATTACATTTTATGAATCTCCTGTTCTAGTGTGTTGTCACAAAGTCTCGCATAAGCTATGTTTGGATGACATTTTTGGGTGCTTTGAATATCTATTTCTATCATGGGCATAAATGTACAGCATTATGGAGTTGCAATTCATAGATACAGTGCCGGCAGAAAGTCTTGCTGTGAAACTCTTTCAGGTCACCAGCGGGGCCACTAGCAGGCGCCACTTTTCAAAGTGTAATAAACATTATCATTCTGACACCATAACCAGTTTAGAGCCAATGGGGGGGGGGGGGGGGCACAGGTAAGTGCTAGAATCACGCTGAGTGACTGACACCAAACTTCCTGACAATGTTCCCTGCAGGAGTCCCTTGTAGAAGTTGTACCCGAGGACGACCACGCGGAGGGGTCAACAGAGGAGATGGTGCACAACTTTCCGGTTGCACTGTATAAGCTCCAAAAATGTCTTATAAAAATTATATACGCTTCTGTTCATCATGACCAAGTAATATATGGCTTCACTATTCTTCCTCTATTAATTGCTTTATTCTTGTTGATAATCTGTTGTTATCTTATACATATTATAGCGTTCTTGAGAAAAATACTTGTACTTTATATTCGCCGATAACCCGGGCCTGAAGACATCTTCGCTCAAAACCGACTCAACATTTCTTATGCTAACGTACGTAGTCTGGACACTGCAGGAAAACGTGACGAACGCTATTTCCTGGCTAATTAAGAAAAAAACAAACAAACAAACAAAAAAACTGACACTACTGAGTATCATTCTGTTTGAAATATGATTCAATGCCAAGACTTCAACGAAATGTTGTTCATTGAAGGTTTCAGGGAAAAATAAAACTGCTGAACCTCAAGGAGCAGCGGCTATTTACACCAGGCGCTGTTTACCATGTAGACGACGTGACCTCAAGGAGCAGCGGCTATTTGCACCAGGCGCTGTTGATCATGTAGCTGACGTGCTGCTTTCCGATCGATCTGCAGTGAATGTGTGTGGCAAGGAATGTGTGTGAGTAGAATTCTTGGTCAACGATGATTTATGTTTTATTTGAGAAGCACTATCGCCCAACTGGCAAGTGTGCAGCTGTAGGAGGGTCAGTGCGCAGCTGGTAGAGTGTCACTGTGCAGCTGGTAGAGGGCCAGTGTGCAGCTGGTAGAGTGCCAGTGTGCAGCTGATAGAGTGCCAGTGTGCAGCTGGCAGAGTGCCAGTGTGCAGCTGGTAGAGTGCCAGTGTGCAGCTGGTAGAGTGCCAGTGTGCAGCTGATAGAGTGCCAGTGTGCAGCTGGTAGAGTGCCAGTGAGCAGCTGGTAGAGTGTCAGTGTACAGCTGGTAGATTGTCAGTGTGCAGCTGATGCAGGGCCAGTGTGCCGCTGGTAGAGACTCATTCCTCCACCACATTGATCACTCAATTCTTAGCGTTCTTGAATGTAGTCCCAAAACGCTAACAAGTCACTTTAACGAGGGATGCAGTTCTTGGGATTCTGATCACTCTAATAGTCACGCTCTTGCTGCAGTTAAATCTCGTGTCTCATATTAACTTATTTTATTTAATATAGTGTCCCATCCGGATCAACGATTTAACAAAAAGTCTCCTTGATCTAGTCATTACCTATTTACCTGACCACATTTCAAATTCTTTTACTTTAGTGCCCACCTGATCTTTCTGTTGTGTTCTGTCTCTTCATTGCTGGGCGCATTAATCTCCCTTCCAATTGCAAAATTTGCTATAACCGAAGAGACAAGTTTGGAAAGTAGTGCAGCATTTGATGACCACTTGATACATGTTTCGACATATTTTATGATATAAATAATTCGGTGCTGGATCAATCACTTTACTCAACCCCCTAAAACAATCATTCTTTGTCGTGGCTTTCTCAACAGAGCGAAATACCAGCAATGGCGTGCCTGCAGGGTTAAACAGTTGATTAGATAAAAGGATTGTACATGGAAAGGTTTTGAGCGTCACAGTAGTAAACCATGGTCCTTTACCCTGCTCTGAACTCTACCTGGAAACCACTCTACATGCTCTACAATATTGCTTTTGATGGCTTCCCTATTTCTATGGATTCATATTTTTCCAAAATGTGTAACGAATGGGACTTAAAAATATAACCTCCAGAAAAGGGTGGAATGTAAGAAAGGGTTCACTCCACCCCAAGCTTTATCAGCTTTATAAATTCAACAAAACACGCTTTTTCAAGCAATGCAAACTTCCTATTGAAGATAATCTTCTGCCATTGTTCTTATCGTACTGAGGTTCGCCAAAAATCTTTTCATATTGACCAAATTAGTTTTCAAAAAATTATATAGTCACTGGAGTCTCGTTCTGTAACTTTACTGGCGTCAA